>JAOXNR010006915.1:0-34303 GCA_028571225.1 Parsonsia alboflavescens
TCATTTCAATCCAATAAGAAAAGAATTTATCTACTGAGATTAGAAAGAAAAAGAAAATGGGAATGAGTAATGTTAATTCATCAGTACACACAGTTTCTCATTCTACGCCTTAGACTAACAGTATAATGGAAATTCAATTCTGCATTGTGGAAATCTGAAATGAATAAAGACTAAAAGATTCCAGAAGGGTGATGAAGACCTTCAAAATTTTGCAGTTCCAAAAATAAAAAGGATTTGAGAGGTTCAACTATCAATAACATTGACATAGACCTAGATATGTTCTAGTTTTCTAATCAAGCGCTTTACATCAGCAGTTCTAATGTTCATTTTTTAACATATGGAACATATTGTTAAACTGATGGAGGCAGAAATAGGGATCCAATGAATCATGGACAAAGAACCACAAAAATACAGTCAAGAAACTCTTTTGCATGTCACTTGCTTCATCTCAACCAAAGAAGAACCTAATGTATGCATAGCAGTAACTACAGAAAAGTTCAAACCCAAAAAGGAAAAAATTACAAGAGATTGCAGAAAAAATTGAAAAGCACAGAAAAGTCACAATAAAATGTTACGAATTCTATGTTCAAAAACAGCAACTGTACTCGATTGCAAACTCTTTTATATGCAAAGGAAAAGGAGAAAATGCACATTACCGTTTACACATGAATTCCAAAAATTGTAATTTCATGAACTAGTGAGGAAACAGATATGTAAATATAGAAACATATATACATAGAATTGAGAACATTTTCCCTTAATAGTTGTAATTAAGGAAAGAAGATCCCTTTCCAATTGAAGAATCAGAACAGCATAAGAAAAACATTAAAAAAATCAATCATCCCTACCAAAAAAACAAATGAAAAATTTGAAGGCATCTTTACAAGAACTCAAGAAAACTACAATGGTGGTAGATAATTCAAAGAACATTAAACAAAAATGAAGCTTTGAAGTCTAGAAAATAATACTCACAAATTACTTTGAAGAATGCAGAGACACAGAATATTACGGTAAGAAATGGCACATGTTCTGAATACTCCTCAGCTCCAAAGGAAGCAGCCAAACACGAAAGCTTTAGGAGAGAGAAAAAGGATGTGATATAAACAAGTGAGAAAATGCTTAAATGCAGAAAATATAGTACAGAAAATGCTTAGCAAAATATGCACCTCTATTGCTATAAAGTTGATGATGGGTTGGGTTCCGACGGCGACAACGGCGAGATGATGGGTTTGGTTACGGCGGTAGCAAGATGATGGGTTGGGGTAGGTGCAGATAGATTTAAGGTTGGGGTAGGTTGGGGTAGGAGAAGTAGTAGAAAGGAAGGAAGAAGAAGAGAAGAAGAGGGGGAAAGGAAGGAAGAAGAAAAGGGAAGGAAAGGATGCGGTGCTGCTGGACTAAAGAAGAAGGAAAGGAAAGGAGGCAGAGCTAGACTGAAGAAGAAGGAAAGGGAAGGAAGAAGAAGAATCTGTCACTGGACAGTTTGGACTGAAGAAGAAGGAAGGAAAGGATTCGGCGCTGCACTAGGAAGGACGCAAAGAAGGAAACAATGAGAAGTTTAGGGTTTTTTGAGGAGAGAAAGGAGAGAACCAAGAGAAATTTAGGGTAAAATAAAATTTAAATAAAAATTTATATGATATATATAAAAAAAATATTATTATTATATAAATATTAAATGCTCTTTTAGGCTCGTGAGCCTAAATGAATAAATATATGAGGGTTTGGCTTGGCTCCTTTAATAAAAGAGCCGAACTCGAGCCGAGCCCGAGCTCGTTTCAGACTCGCCGAATTTGAGCTTTTATCGAGCTGAACCCGAACCGTTCTCGAATAGTCTCGTCTCATTTACACCCCTAACTACAATGAGAGTAGCTTCATATTATATTCTCCAACCAGTTCCATGACCGGACAAGATTCTTCTAGAGTTGTAAGTAAAATGCAAATTTTTTAATCAAAATGTAAATGTTTGTTTTTATATATGATTTATTGATTAATCTAGTTCTCAAACTATATTCTTTTGAAAGTTTCGGTCCTTAAAGGTTTTTTTTTCCCTAATTAGTCCTTAAACAATTTATGGATTGGACATTTTGATCGAATTCTTAAAAAATGTCATCAAAATTTGGAATCAACGGTTAACTGACCAAAATAAGAAAAGCATTTCCGTCATTATATTGTTCATTGGGATAAAATTAAAAAAAAAAAAAAACCATATCTAAGAAGAGCGGACGACGAAGAGATTTGAGAAGGAAAAGATCTAAGAAGGAGAAGAAAAGCTTAGTACCGTGGCAGTGGAGGTGGCGGTCGACTGCAAAAAGAGGTTTAAGGAACTTCTTGTAGACATGAAAATACACACACCTAGATGCTCTTGGTGATTAAGTAAGGGATGTAGGATTCCACTAGCTTGAGCCTGCAGCATTAGATCTAGTCGCCAGCTCTTTTTGCTCTTGTTCAACAATAATGGGCCTCAAGGCTTAGGAGACATCGTCTGATTCAGGAATGGTAGAACCTTAGGTCTTATTCAAGTACATTTAGAAAAATTAAAATAAATTTGATCAAAAACCTTAGGTTTAGTTTATAAAATAAAGTTACAAAAAAACGAAATTTAAAAAAAAAATTTTTTTTTTTAAAGTTGACTGTTAGAGACTTAATAGAAGCACAATATAATTTGAACTCCATTATTTATAAATATATATATATATATATATAAATAAATAAATATATATATATATATATTTATAGGAAATGCCATTATGGATAACGAAGCTCAAATTATATAGTTTTACTACTGTGTGCTATGTCACACACAGTAGCGAGTATGTAAGCTAGTAGCTTTTTGCTGTCTTTTTTTTTTCTTGATTGAGTCTAGGGGTAGCAAATGGAAGAAAAGGTGTCAGTGAATCTAGCTTGGAGTGTCAAATTTGTCATATGAAGAAAAGGTGTCTGTGAAGAAAAGGTTTCAAAATTTTCAAAGAAGGATGTTTTTTCTTGTTCTTGTTTTTAGGATTTGTAGAGTTCTTGCAATTTCTATTGTTCATCAGATTTGTAGCTCCAATTGTTGATGCAAGATGAAATTTTTTGCTTTACCGAGCTCTTGGGCTTGAATCCTTGTTGGTGCATATAAATTTTTGTAATTTTCATTGTTGCTACACAAAGATGCAATTTTCTGCAAATTTCTTCGAATTTACATCATCCGTTATTGATGCAAGATGAAAATTTTCTATTATTGAGAGCTCTGCAATCATGGGGTATGCCGAAGAAGAATAGGTCATATTTTGCCTTCGTTTGGTCTTCCATCGCTTTGGCTTGAGTGTCGAGTAGGTTGGATGACTGTGGATCTGCCATGGGAGAGCAGATCTGTTTGGGCGGAGCGGTTAGGTGTCGGTAAAAAAGAAGAATTGGGCAAAAGGGGGTTTAGGGATGGGTGTGGTGAGAAGCGCAATCATGGGGGATATCGGAGAAGAAGTGGTGGTGGCAGCATATTTGAGCAGATAGAAGCTCTTTTTTTTTTCCCTTTTGAAAACTTGTTGCAAAACGACATCATTTCACGTTTGTTTTTTCAAACCTCATAACTGTTAAAAATTTTCGATCTTCCGCACGCGCTACTGTGTGCTATGTAGCAAAACTATATATCTATAAATATATATAAATATAAATATATATATATATATTTATATATTTATATATTTATCAAATGTGCAAAATACTTGAGCAAATATGAGGGGCATATTCATGGGAACATTAGATATCACTATGAATCCAATTCAAAAGAGGATAACATATTGGGATACACGATGTGTACGGGTTTTAATCCAAAAACATGTGCCATCTAAATCGGCCTTGTGGCCATAAAAAAGGAATCCATTCTAAGTCTTTCAAATGTAATAAATGTGGTGATCAATCCTAGCTGCTCGAGCTTGGGATGCCATATTATGTCATAGGCCTCATTTTTTAGCCACTTCATTTGTCAAGTTATGCCCACCTAATTTCGGATTTTTACCTAAACTTTGCAAGTAAAACAGCAAGAAAAGTACAGGTAGTAGAGTGTTTTGTTATTTTCTTGGCATGGGCAACAACGTGCATCAATGTCCAGAAATGACCACTTGTTCTTGGTGGACAGCTTGGCTCGGCCAACAAGCCATGTGGTGTATTAAAACTTGGGGGGCACCTAAGCAGTCCATAATGTAAAGCCCCACACTACCTTCAGTTTGTGGGATCTACGAGAATGCTATGCTTCCTCGGTGCTATGCTTGCACTCCTTGATCCACCATAACATCATGTCAATGACGACACCCGATGATCCTTCCTTCACCACCATACTATCCCAAATATCAAGAAGCCCTTTCCAAAGAGTTGAATCATCCTTGAGCTTGTTCACCTCCCAAATGGAAACATTCCCAAGGTAGTAGTGGTTAACCCATTTAACCCATAGGGAATCCATCTTGGAATGAACATTCAAAATAGTCTTCATCAATAGAGAATGATTCTATCATGCCTTCAAGTCCCTAAACCCATGTCCCACTTCCTCTTTAGGAACACACAAGTCTTTTCAGGCCACCAAAGGTATACCATCCTTCCACAAAAATTTCTTACACAGTGTCACCACACTATCCATTACTTCACCTGGAATAGGTAGGATACTTAACCAAATACAAGTCGTGCCTTGCAATAGACTTTACACCAACTCCATTCGGCTTGTATAAGATAACTTATGGCCACTCTAAGCGATAATGTGACCATCAATCTTGTCAAGAAAACCCATATTATGCGCCACTTTGAGCTAGCTGTACCTTGTTCACACCTAATTATTGACAAGGCATCAATCAATAAAGAAGTTGGTGTAGGTCACAATTTCATCAAACTCACTTTGAGAAATGCTGTCGGATATATATTGGATTTGAGATTGATAACCATAAGCTGGGATACACCTCCAAAGTCCTTGAAACAATCCACCAATATCTTGATCAAGACATAATCATCCAGAGAAAATTATGTTAATGTATTTAGTATAGTATATTTAATACAGTTATTTTATAGCTATGCATCGAGTCAGATTTCCTTTGTATGTTTTTTTTAATTAGTTATAGTCTAATAGACAGTAATTATTGTAAATTAAATTTATTATATCTAAATAGAATATCCAAACCCCTTAGGGGTTGAGATAATTTTTCCTAAATTCAACATGGTATCAAAGAGGGAAATCCTATAACTATTGTCTTCTCCATTGGAACATCAATTCTTCCACTTTTTACTATTCATCTGTGATTCCTCTACCGGTTCTTTAATTCTTCAGATGGCTTCACCACCTTCAAATCCCTTTTATGTACTGGTCAAAGACCTTGTTCCTCTCTAATTAGATTCTTCAATCTATATGAAAGTGGTCTTTTCTATTTATGCCAATTTTGGATATTTATGATCTTATAGATCATAGTGACCCAGAGGGTTGAACCTCCTTCGCCTCTTCTCAGATCTTCTGAAAATAATCTTGTTCCCAATCTATAATACTCTATTTGGTGAAAAGTTGATGGTTTAATGCTATCTTGGATTAATGCTAGTATCTCTAAAAGTCTTCTCCGTCCCCTTTATGGATGTGAGACTTCTGCTGTTGCTTGGGCTGCTTTAAAATCTCATTTTCTTGATATTGCCACTACGAGAGAACTCCAATACAAGCAGAAACTTCAATCATTCAAAAAAGAATAATCTTTCGTTGGACACCTATATGACTTGACTGCAGGAGTTCTCTGACAATCTTGCCTCCGTCGATTGTCGCATTACAGATTTAGAATTGTTTCTTCATGACCTCAATGGTCTGCCTCTCTCCTATGAGTTAATTGTCGCCATGGCTTCGAATCGACGTCCCACGCCCTCATTTCGTGAACTCTGGATGATGCTACTCTAAACATCAGTTTAGACTGGAACATTTGTATGGTTCTTCTTCTTCTTCCACAGCTCTTGTCACTCAACAACATTGTTCTAAGTCATCTGCTTCCTTCCTAGATAGTCTCAACATGAAAATAGTGGTGGTCTTCATTTTGGATGTTGTATATCGTTACCGTGGTGGTGGTCAGGGCTGAGGTAATGTACAATCTTATCGGGGCATTCAACAACAAATATATTCAGCCCCATGTCTTAGTATTTGCCTATAGTTAGCAATTCTTATGGTATTGTTGGTTCTGTTCCAATATCCTCTACCCTTGCCTTTGCCTCCCCTAATCTTGTTGCTTCCGTTGTTTGTCAAATTTGCAATATTATGGGTCATTCAACTCTTTCTTGTCCTCAACTCATGAATCATGCGTTTGTTAGTCCAAAATTGTCTAAATAATTTGTAGGCCTCCGTATTCATGATTCTAATGATAAAGCCTATTAGATGGATAGTGGTGCTAGCTCCCATATGACCTATGGTCAAGATAATCTTTCTGGTATTTCTCATTTTTCTTATGCGGTTGCTATTGGTGATGGTGTTCTTGTTCCTGTTCGTGCTATTGGGTCTACCTGTCTGCATTGTCCTACATCTTCCTCTAAGTTAAATTCTATTATGCATATTCTTAAATTTCATAAAAATTTACTTTCTATTTGTTAGTTTACTCGTGATAATAATTGTTTTTATTGAATTTCATGCATGGAGTTTTTACATCAAGGATTTAATGACAGGGATAACTCTTCTTCAATGTCCAAGTGATAGCTCTCTTTATCCTGTCTCCAGTCAGCCATCCGTAGCTCCCTCTACTATTTGACCATATGCTCTTACTTGTACTTTTTCCTCTCTTGCTCCCTGGCATGCTGGTCTAGGTCATCCTAGTGTTGCAATCTTGTGATGTCTCCAATCTAAAATTTTATTTCTTATGGCAAAAATGCCTTTGAAGAATTTTATTGTAATTCTTGTTTAGTATCCAAACATTCTGCTATATCTTTCTCTTGTAGTACTTCTAGGGCAAGCTCATTTTTTAAGCTTATACATTCTAATGTATGAACTTCTCCAATTACTTCTGTTAGTGGTTTCAAGTATTATATTATTTTGATTGATGATTTTTCTTATTTTGTTTGGGTTTATCCACTTCGTTTTAAACATGAAGTATTTGATATTTTTTTTAAATTTCAAAGTTCAGTTGAAAATAAGTTTTCTATTAAATAGAAGAAATTTAGATATGAAGGTGGAGGTGAATATAATAATAAAAAGTTTTCAAACTATTTTTCTATTAATGACATTCTTTTTTAATCTTCTAGTCCTCATACACCTGAACAAAATAGAGTTTTTGAAAGTAAACATTGTCATATTACTGAAATAGGTCAAACTCTTCCTTCCCATGGAAGCCTTTTCTACTGCAGTTTTCTTGGTTAACCGTTTACCTAATTCTGTTTGACATTTTGTCACTGCTTTCCAAATTCTTTTTTCTAGTCCTCTAGATTACTCTATTTTAAAGCCATTTTGGTGAGCAACTCATCGACATATGCTAAGTGTGTAATGTGAAGGCCACCACACTTAGGATGATAATTGAACTCCATTGATGAACTAGAGAACCTCAATGATCTTGACAAATATTCCCAATAAATGATAAACAGGTAAGGGGGAAAGAGGGTCACCTTAGAGGAGGCCTCGTTTTCCCCTGAAGAAACCATGTAGCAACTCGTTTAATTAAGATGGAGTATGAGGTGATAGTCACGCATTCCATCAACCAATCCATAACTTCTTTTGAAACTCAAGCCATTAAGGGCCTCTTGGAAGAATTGCTAAGAGATTGTGTCATAAGCTTTCCTAAGATCAATCTTGAGCGTGCATCTTGGAGATCCCATTTTCGTATTATATTTTTTGAGTAACTCTTGAGCAAGGTAGACATTCTCCATTAGTCTTTCCATTCACAAAAGCTGCTTAACACTTATCAATCAAACCAACCGAGAGAGGAGATAATGAAAAAGCAAAAGGAAAACACAAAGTATAATTTGCGGTGATGGTTTATGCCTTTTGGCTAACTTAATAAGCTCATAACCGAAGAAATTCAGTACATAGGATGCTAACTCTTTTTGCTTCTTTGTTCCATCATTCTCATATGTTGTTGAACGGTAACATATTTATTGTAGAACAATCTCAAAAATCCATGAGAACAGAACATTCTGTATGCATCATCTCCATGAAAGTCGGATCCAGGGATATTAAAAAAATACGGATTGCAAAACTGAAGTTTCAGCTTTCAAGTATCGAGAAAAGTGACCACATCTATTTTTGTTCCATCACCTTTGCCTTTCAGAAAACCAACAAATGTCAGTGATGGGAGAAACGGGTATGCCCTAGAGAAGTCAACGTAAACGGGCAGGACCCAGACAGAAGTCAACCCAAATGGGCCCAAGGGCCCAACCCTCAATACCTGAAAGTTAGGCTCACGAAGTCGACAATGATAGGTGGGCAGTGATCTGCTACCACCGACCTCCTAAATGAGCTCGAGAGAGGTACCACCAGACCTCGGATCACGACCTGGTAACTCTCAACTTGTCTCATTCATCTTCCATGCCACGACTCCTACCATCTCCCATGAGCCAACTACCACTCGACGCCACCTCCCAGAAGAGATAATCGAGACCCTTGATGTGCCCTGGCTGGTCGAGAAGTCGGTTAGCGAGTTCATAGCTCTCAACAGAGACGTGAATGGCAAGATATCTCAACCAAAGGAAACTCCACGATTCTAGGAGTAGTTGGCCGGATTATACAATTCCACAACTATTCTAATTGCCTATTATCACGTAATAGCAGAGTCCTAATCAGAGAGGTAATTGATTTATTTTTATATAATCAAATCACAAATAGTCTACAGACAAGAGAATAGTCTCTCTGAGAATTAATTACACCTAAATACTCTCGGAATACTGATTTAGGCATCGGAGCTCTTCCCAGGGCACAGCCCACCATGTCACCACTGTTTTAGGGTGATTGGGAGTTCACTTGTGAGCCCCTTCTCTTATGGCGTCGTCTATGGGAATTTCACAAAAAGCTTAGCTTTCTTCCTTACACAAAATAAATAAAAAGCCTGATGACTCAATCATAGCCTGCATGCATTCAACAACCGCATCGAGGCAGACCACCAGGCAAGACCTAACTTCACACCTGTGAAACAGTGCCAAAAGCCCAACCCCTGGCAGAGAACAATCGCCCAGCCTCAGCTACCCAGTAGGAACCACCGCGACCATCACAGTTTGGTTCGTCTCGGAGGGTCCCAACGAACCCTCCACCTATGCAAGAAAGGCCTGAGCAAGGGCACCCTGATCCGACAGCCAATGGCGATAACCCCAGGCCACGGAGATTTGGAAGAACATAGATATTAGTTCCATCGGACCTCCTAGAACGAATAATGGTACCCTTGGAGGGGATTTCTGACAGAGGAGATTACATGTCCATTGGACGTACTCCAGTGCCCTTTGGAAGAAACTCACGGCCACCCCGAGGCCAAGCTGAGTGCACCTAACCTGATCCACCTCTGTCTTCAGAAGCCAGGAAGGACCTCCGACTTGACGAATAAGGTCAGGAAATAGGTCGAGAGCAAGAAAGGTCACAGTGGATAAGAACACAACCTGTGACCAATCTCGGGGAAACCATAAACAATGGAAAAGGTTACGACCTCAGAGACAGGTTCAACTAAGTGGCCATGTCGCGAAGTCAAAGGCAAGATGCTCGTCTTGAAGAGCAAGGGAGCTCACTACGAACTCTTGTTGGAGTAATGATGCCACCTCGAAAAATCCTGATCGAAATGACAGGAAATAACACTTGAGGGGCAGCCCTCAATCCACTGAGGAGGGCAACTCCGCCAGCCAATCAGGATTCCCAAAACAATGTGGACCTTATCGAGTCCTTGCCGTTTATCCACAACATCCGAATGCCACCAGGATTCAAAGCCCCACACTTAGAGGTAAAATATGATGGCACTGGTGAACCTCTATAGCATATAGACGAATATGTGTGTTACATGGAGATGTTCAAGTCTTTTGGTTAACACTGACCAAAAAGGCCCAGTCCTGGTTCTAGGGCATTTCGGAAGCAAGCATCTCAAGCTGGATGCAGTTGAAGGAGCTATTCTTGAAAAATTAGTAGAGCAGCACAAGGTGCCAGAAAGACATCAACGAAATCTTCAACATCAAGAAGAAGGTTGGAGAGATTACAAGAAGCTAATATAGTTGCTTCAATGATGAAGCAGTGGAGATTTAGCAGAAAAATGATGTCATCTACATCATTACCTTTAAACAAGGTTTGCAAGGGGGGTACATAGCCCTTAGGCTGGTCAAGGAGCTAGTAAAAACCATCAAGGAGTTGCAGACACTAATAGAAAAACTAATCAAGGCTGAGAAGATAGCGATAAAAAAGAAGATCCCTGGCTTTGCCTCAACCACTGAAAAAGACAATAAAGGATGACCAAAAAGTCCTCAATCCTCAAAAGGGATAGGAAAGACCTCCACCCAAAGGGAGGAACTTCAAACAAGAAAAGAAAGATTATCCTCGACCTCGTGGCCACTCCTTTGAAGAACTCATGGGTCGAAATTCTGGTGGTCATGGAAATGAGAGGTCTCTTGAAGCCGCCAAGACATCTCAAGAGTCCAGTGGCTAAGGAAGATACAACCAAGTTCTGCCACTACAACAAGGACCGCGGTCATCTCGCAGAGGATTGTTTCGACCTCAAGCGAGAGATTGAGAGGCTAATCAAGGAGGGCCACCTGCAAGAGTTCTTGGTAAGGAACCCTGGTACCGCAAATCCACCTCCAGCAACCTCGCAGAATCAGCGAGGTCATGGATTGAATGGTAGTTGACACCTCTGGAACTTACAATGCTATCTTGGGCAGAAGGGGGGTCATGGACCTAAGGGCAGAAATTTCTCTACTAAATTACAACATGAAAAGCCAAGTTGGAAGTACCTGGATTGTCTTAGAAGGGGTTAGATAGCTCACCGCAGAATGTTACATCACTGAAGGTAACAAAGAGAGCTCGCCCAAGCTTGAGAAGGAAAACTTCATCTACCTCCCGAAAGGGAATAAGGATTATAGAATCCAGGCAGTTAGCAGAGAAGAGAAGGTGTTCATGAACCTAGAATTCCCTGAGAAAGGGATAAAAATTAGAGAGTTATTACCTCCCCAAGTCAAAGGGAAACTTGTTAATTCCCCGTCAAGAGTATCTGAAGGTCTTTTCTTGCCAGCCTAGAAACCTCGAGGGAGTAGGCCAAAAAATTGCTGAACATAGGGTTAGACTCATACCAAGGCTCAAGTCGATAAAGCAAAAAAAAGAGGACCTTTCCACTCGAGCGAATGCGGTCATAGCTCGAGAAGTCCAACCTTTTCTCAATGTAGGAATTCTTTAAGAGTTGGTATACCCGGAATGGCTAGCCAACCCAATCGCGGTCCCAATCGTGTGTGGACTTCATTACATTGAACAAATTTTGCCAAAAGGACTCCAATCCACTTCCAAGTATTGACAAATGGTGGACTCGACAGCCGGGTATCAGTGGTTGTGCTTCCTAGATGCATACAAAGGGTACCACCAACTCCCAATGGCAGTGGAAGACAAGGAAAAGACTTCGTTCATCATGGAGGTCAGGACCTATTGCTATGCCAAAAAGCTGTTCGGCCTGAAGAACGCAGGGGCAGAATTCCAGCTAGTTATGCATAAGGTATTCAAAAATTAGCTCGAGAGAAACATAGAGGTCTACATAGACGACATAGTAATCAAGTCCATGACCTCTGAAGATTTCATTAACGACATCAAGGAGAATGCTCAGATCTTGAAAACTGGTCACATGAAGCTCAACCTAGAAAAATGCACCTTCGGAGTTTCAGGAGGTAAATTCCTAGGCTTCTTGATCTTTGTAAGAGGCATTGATGCCAATCCAGACAAGATAAACGCACTGTTGGACATGGAACCTCCCAGAAACATCAAGGAGGTCCAGAGTCTCGCAGGAAAGATGGCTGCACTGGGGTGCTTCATCAACAAAATGGTGGACATGGGAGAAAAATTCTATGACATCATAAAGAAGCCA
Organism: Parsonsia alboflavescens; assembly: GCA_028571225.1. Classification (NCBI taxonomy): domain Eukaryota; kingdom Viridiplantae; phylum Streptophyta; class Magnoliopsida; order Gentianales; family Apocynaceae; genus Parsonsia; species Parsonsia alboflavescens. Next base: position 11,997 of record JAOXNR010006915.1, read on the forward strand.
AAGGACTTCCAGTGGATCGAGGACTGCCAAGCAACATTCACCAAGCTGAAGGACTTCTTGAGGTAGAACTCTCAACTTGTTTCTCCGGGGTCAGGAGAGGAAATCTTGATGTATCTTATTGTGATAGAGAAAGTAGTCAGCTCAATGTTGTTGGTTGAAAGGTCTGGACAACAGTTCCTTGTTTATTATGTGAGTCAATTGCTTAGGGATCTAGAAACTAGATATTTGGACCTCAAAAAATTCTTGTACCTCATTATTATTACCTCGAGGAAATTAAAGCCATATTTTGAAGCTTACCCGATAATAGTATTAGCTAATCTACCACTAAAACAAGCTCTAGTCAAGCTCGAGTTGTTGGGTATAATGATGAAGTGGTCACTCGAGCTCTTAAGGTATCAAATTCAATTTGAGCCAAGGAAAGCAATCAAAGCTCAAGCTCTCTCCAACATTCTAGAAGAATGCACAAGGGCTCCACTAGAGCTCACAAGCACTTGTGAAAGTAGCGTCTGTACAATGTATACAAATGGGTAAATGGAAAAAGAAAATTCATGTGCGGAATGGGACTGATCTGCCCCAAGGGAGTGAGAGTCCCTTACTCTGTGAAGTACAACTTCCCAACCTCAAATAATGAATTCGAATATGAAGCTCTCTTAGCAGGCCTAAGACTTGTTAGAGCTGTCAAACTGCAGAAATTGCACGTTAAAATTGATTTGTAGGTCATAGATGGTCCGGTCGTTGGAGAATACAAAGCTAGAGAGGAGAACATGATCAAATATCTCAGAAGAGAAAGGGATATCACATCTAAGCTTGAGCATTTCCTCATTGAGCAAATACCTAAAGAACAAAATGTAAAGGCAGATGCACTATCCAAAGTCTATCGAGAAATAGTCGGGACTAATGCTGAGCTACTGGTGGAACAATTGCATTCTCCAAGCATAAACCAAGATGAAAGCTTGGTTATAGGGGATTAGGCAGACTCGAGATATCCAATCTACAAATTCCTCAAAGATTTCGACCTGCCACAGGACCCAAAAGAAGCTTGCCAAGCGCAAAAATGGTCACCTCACTACTTCTAATAGGAGATGACGAGGTATACAAGAGGTCATATACTTGGCCATTACTAAAATCTCTAAGTCAAGGAGAGGGACAATATGTCATTGAAGAGGTACATAGAGGAATATGTGGATCACACATAGGAGCAAAGACCGTGGCCAAGAAGATGCCAAGAATAGGGTATTATTGGCCCTCAATGGTTTCAGACATTGAGAAGAACATACAGAAATGCACGAGCTGCAAGTTGCACGGGAACAAATCACGTGTGCCTCCAACAATCCATCAACGCATCAGTACGTTTTGATATCTAGGGCACTAACATTCTTGGACCCTTCAAAAAAGGAGTGGGGGGTGTTCAGTTCTTGATCGTTGCCGTGGAGTACTTCACCAAATGGATTGAAGTAGAGGTAATGGCAACCCTCTCATAACCAAAAATCTAGTCTTTCATCTGGAGAAACATTTGCGTGCAAGTTCAGGATCCCCTGAGCTATAATTTCAGACAATGGAAGATAATTGATTGGCAACCCATTCAAAATATTCTGCAAGAATTTGGACATCGAGCAAAGGTTGACGTCGGTAGCTCATCCCCAGGCTAATGGGCTTGTTGAGGTCACAAATAAGACCATCCTAGCAGGGTTCAAGAAAATACTCACGGAGCTCAAGAAAAAAGGTCGCAAACCTGCTCGGCTAGATGAAATTCCAAGCATTCTGTGGGCGTATAGAACGACAACTAGAAAAGCTACTAGGGAAACACCATCCAACTTGCTTCGGTGCAGAGGCAGTGATGTCGGTCGAGGTCAGCATAAAGTCACTAAGACTGACTGAATACAATTAAGTCTTAAACGATTGGGAGAGAAGGGTAGACCTCAACCTCCTTCAAGAGGCCAGAAACAAAGCAATGGAAGTGGATAGAAGCTACAAAAGGCAAGTGACAAATTTTTTTAACAAAAGAGTAAAAGCAAGGTATTTCATAGTTGCAAAAATGGTCCTCAAAAGGTCAGATGTTGGCAAAGAGGGTCAACTCACCAAGCTGCAAGAAAGCTAGGAAGGGCCTTATATAATCCAAGAAGTCCACAAAGGAGGGAGCTACACGCTAGTTGATCTCAAGAAAGACAACGCTTGAGACCTTGGAACATTTGCCATCTAAAGAAGTTCTATGCCTAAAGTTGACTAAGACATAGCAGACCTCAGGAAGTTCATTAAAAAGACCTCTCCGAGCATCATGGCGACCTCAGTGACCCTACTAGTTTTTAGTTTGAGCAAGACATGAATAAAAGATAACTTTGTCCATTTTTAAAGCTTCTCAAGACCTTACTTTGTGTTATTATATTCAAGTTCAATTTTCCTCACGTTCAATTTGCCTTAAGTTCAAAGTGCCAAAAGTGAAGAAGTGCAAAGTACTTAGCAAATATGAATGCAAGATATTTGAGAAGAATGCAAATTGTTATAAAAACAGAGGCCGCGAACAGAAGTCTATGACATCCAAGTACAGTGCAAGAATTGTAAAAAGCCAAATACTTAAAGTCCTATTCTATTTCCCTATTGTCTAAGAAGAAAAGGAACAGGACGAGCTTGAGATCTCTATTAGCGTGCCCGAGGATGTCTTCCCAAGCATCTCAGCTCTCTCAGCCCTTTGCTAGGAGGCAACCCAAGTCCTGTGGGCAATAGCCTGTCTTCTTCCACTTGGGGGACACAGAAATTTCAATGTTTGAGGCTAGAGCAGACGTAATAGAGTAAGAAGCACCAGCAATGCCCTTAGATCTTGCTACGGTGCCCTTAACTCCACCAATAGGAGCTAGGGCAGGGCCAAACCTATAGAGCTAATTCGCGTCCCTCATTACTACCAAAATGAAATGGAGAAACAGTTAGCACAAAAGTTACAAAAAGAGGCAACCCAAATCAGGAAAGCTTCTTAATGGAAATAGTTATCCACAGGCTTATCCTGGCCGAGAGCAAGTTGCGCAGTACTCCTCTCCCTAATCCAACAGCATTGAGAAAAGACCCAGACCAGACGGGGGTGGTGCATCTGACCTTGGGCCTACCAGAGTTGGCCAACCCTATCAAGAAGTCTCTATGCCCAATCTGACCACTAGTCAGATCAGGGAGCTCGTTAAAGAAGGATTAGTTAAGATTCTAGTACGGATATCTCTGGACCAAATTATTTGAAAGGTGGGCGTAAATGAAGTGTGATTTCCATTCCCCTACAAAAGACTGGAAGGGACCCACTAATTTATACCCTCCAAATCGAAGGTACTCTTTAGAGAATTTGGAGGTTATGGAGACTTTCAAATTGTAAAAACACTTGAAGAGCTCCAGAGAAACAGGAACTCTCTAAAGGTGACAGGTCGCTATAAAAGCAACCACAACCCAAAGGGAGTTTGGAAGAACTAAGCTAATGGAACGTTCCAAAAGAAGACAATATCAAAAAGCAGATAATGAAGAAAAGGAAAAAGAATACCTTCCCTCAAGCTGGTAGAGGACTATTCGTCCCTCATGTTTGCTGTAAGGACGTTTGTCCTCAACAGCGGCAACAATGTCGCCCCTTTCCAATTTCATTTCCCTACCAATCTCGAAGTCATTAGCAAGGTTAAGGGAAGAAGACACAAAACTAGCCTCTACTTCAGATAAGTCATAGGCTAGACTCGATATAGGAAGAGCCTGGACCAAGACCGGGGGAGAATAAAAGACCCCATTCACCATATCAATTATAGAAGGAGACGTAGCATCAGAAATGAAAGGCATTTCTGTCAAGTTCTTTACACCAAAGAGAAAGAGGGTTAAGAGCAAAAGTAGGAAGAAGTTGCCGCAAGAACACGGAAAAGTCTTAAGTAAATTCTCAAACCTTTGGAAAACTTCTGATTCAAATGAGATAAGGAACTTGTTGAGCTCCAGGGTAGAAAATAATGTGCTAGAAAACTGTTCATTTCTTCGAGTAGCACAGCTTTCCAGAACAAGAAACATTTCAATTTCTTCTGAAAAACTAAAACGAAGTGTCTCTTCAAGATTTAAGTGGGGCGACTTTCCAAAACTGGAGATGGTTCAGTTCTTCCCAAAACTGAAAGGACACGTCTTCTTCCAAAAATAGCCGTTACAAGAAAACTATGCGACCCTCCAAGAGTCGCTACCTAAAGATGGTAATTCTTAATGCCTAAAGGTCAGACTCGTGAGCAGTTACAAGGAAACGGCTCGACCTTCAACCCCCCCCCCCCCCTCCGACCTACAGATGGCAATTCCTAGTGCTTGAAGGTCAAGCTCCTGATTTAAAGATGGTAACCCTTAATACCTGAAAGTCACACATTCGATTTAGAGATGTTAATTCCTAATACTTGAAAGTTAGACCTGCGAGTCCCGAGGAATAGGTAGGTAGGGACCTCCTACCACCGACCTTCTTGGTGATGGACCTACAACATGAGCACAAAAGAGGTCTCACTCGACCACGACCGGTGACCCGGTGAGCCCCAATCAAGCTCATATGCCTTCCATGCTGAGACCAAATGTGCGCAACACTGCTTGAGGATAAAAAAATTGAAAGTCAGCTGGCAGCTCTCTACTAGAGACGTGAATGGAAAGCTACCCCAAAGCTAGTCATTACAAGGAATCAGTGAACCTATTAATGGCTACGGCTTTAAGATGGTAATTTATTCACCACAGCCTTTAAGCTCATTGGGCCTAAAGGGGGTAAATGATGGTAGAAGTGGGTATGCCCCGAACAAGTCAACATAAATGGGTAGGACCCTGACAAAAGTCAACCCAAATGAGTCCAAGGCCCCAACCCTCGATACTTGAAAGTTAGGCTCAAGAAGTCAACAAGGACAGGGGGGCAGCGACCTGCTGCCATTGACCTCCAAGGTCACCGACCTCCTAAATGAGCTCGAGAGAGGTACCACCAGACCTCAGATCACTACCTGGTAATTCCCAACTCGTGTCATACATCTTCCATGCCACGACTAGATGTGCACGACTCCTAACATCTCCAATGAGCCTACTACCACTTGGCACAACCTCCCAGAAGAGATAGCCAAGACCCTCGATGTCCACGGCCGGGTCGCAAAGTTGGTCTAGAGGTCGGTTAGCGAGCTCACAGCTTTCAACCGAGACGTGAATGGCAAGATATCTGAACCAAAGGAAACTTCACGATTCTAGGAGCAGTTGGTGGAATTCTACAATCCCACAACTATCCTAATTTCGTACTGTAATGTAATAGTAGGTCCTAATCGGAGATGTAATTGATTTTCTTTTATATAATCAAATCACAAACAGCCTACGGACAAGAGAACAGTCTCTCTGAGAATTAATTACACCTGATTACTCTCGGAATACTGACTTAAGTATCGAAGCTCTTCCCTGGGCACAACCCACCTTCGATGACCTTCTCTACTTTCTTCTCAGGTTGCAATGACTGACGTCATCACGATTTGGGGTGAGCCGACGTTCACTTTTGAGCCCCATCAGTCAGGAAGGTCTTTGCACCTTACGAGAGATGCTCACCCCAAAACGTTAAGACAAACATTTATATTTTTAAATTTTTAAAGCTTATTTTGATTTGTTGGGTCAAATCTCACTGTCATTAATAGCGCAAAACGCATGTAGTAAAAATCCAAATCACAATTTTTCTCTTTTTATGAACAACCCAGGAAAATATATTTATGACTGAACTGTCTTCAGCTATGAAAATTTAACGAATAGATACATTTTACCCATCAGGACGAAGCAATATTTGTTCTTCAGTCCTACCACCAAACACTTTCTTGGGTTCTTGATGCATATTTTCCAAGGGCTCGCAACCTCTTTTTCAACTTTTTATTCTTTTTAAAATTTGACTTCCGCTTTCCAGCCTTTTCCTGACAGAAACAGCGGTCAAGCTTTATTTTCAGGTATGTCAATTTTTTATGATGGTGTGAATGACACCATCATAATAAAAAAAAGGGGATTTATTATGACTTATTTTTCCCAACTCACTTTTAAGTTATAAAAAACCGTTGATTGTGTATTGTAACACAAATAAATTAATCTTTTTATCAAAATTAATGTAATTAGAGCAAATAGGGTCAAACCGATCGGGAATTGAATTTCAATTTAATAAAAACCAATTAATAAATAAAAAAAGGGGAGAAATTACTGAAAGAGTTTATAAAATTAAACAATGAATTTAAAAGTTAATTTAATAAAGAGGATATAGATGACAAAGTTGTTAACAAGAAAACAATCCGTAGGTCAATTACTATGAGGCCAATCATTGATCAAATAACACAATTAAGTAGTTGGTTTTAGAATTTGTCTTAACGCTCAGATTTCTATTCTTTAAATAGATCTACTTCTCGTAACGAGAAATAAAATCTCTAATTTAATCAATTAAACCTACGTCGTAGCGAACTATAAATTTAATCAAATAAATAGCATAAGCATGAAGGCATCACCAATGTCAAATTACTTAAACAAAGTAATTTTAATTCATGCAATTGATTCATACAATTCTCTATCGTCAAATAAAATTGTTAGCCAAACCAAATTTAAACAACCGTTGCTACCTGTGAATTTATCAATCTTAGCGATAATATTTAAACTCTAGCAGTATAATCATGCAAATTAATCTAGGTGATCAAGCTAAATCAATAAACACAATTAATAAGATGAAAACAAGAATTGCATAAATACTTAATAATATAGATCAAATCTTTAATATAAAAACAACGCAAATCTCATAACCCCATATCAAAATAACCTACTTCATGTTCTTGTTAACAAGAGAGGACTACTCACAAGACATGATTAATAAAACCGAAAAATACATGAGAAATGATAAAGAGAAAATCCACCCTTTGTCTTCGGAAATCCTCGGGAAATCAATCTTGAATTGTGTATCTAAGACTACAAAAAGGAACTTATTTATAAGAGTAGGTACCCCTTACAAAATAAATAGTCACCTAAAAGGATTCTAATAATAAAATAGAAACCTAATACAAAAAGTAGTTTAGGAAAAATAATCAAATCCTAATAAAATTAAAAGTCTTCACTATGGTCAACACCCATAGTCAACATCGTCGGTCAACGCCATCGGTCAACTCCCTTGGTCAACTTGGTAATTTCTTGAGCATTTTTCAATCAAATATTCCTACAAACAAAAATCAAGCATAGGGAAGTAAAATATATCTAAAATGACATAATTACGGTAAGTTAGGTAAGATAACGACATAAAATAGATATAAAACTTAGCATAATTATTTACAAATCATTACCCCACACATGGACTTTTGCTTGTCCTCAAGCAAATTTGTCTTTAATCCCCAACAACAACAATAACGTAAAAAACAACACAAGGCCTCATATTGTAATCTCCAAATTAAACATAAGACATGAAACCAAAAATATGTAATTAATCATTATCCCGTCTTAACCAAATCACAAATCCCATTAAAACAAGTAAGGGCACAAAGAGTGTGACAACTTCTCATAATTTAGGCAAGAAATACTCAATTTTTTACCCAACATAACCAAAAATCTATTAATCTTAAAGTTTTGAAAATCATTTGAATCAAACCAAAATAAGATCAATAAATCAAACTATCTCAATAAAGAATAACACAAGAAACCTTTAAAGAAGAAATCACAACCATAAGATTGTCAATCCACACACTCTCCACTAATGATAGAAATAGGTCTGCTTAGGTCAAATAGGACTTTTGGATTGTAATGTTAGGCTTTTGGAATTGGATACAAACGAAGGATAAGAATAAGCAAATTTTTAATATGAGAGAATAGATAAGTTCAAAATTTAAGGCCAAAACTCGTATCACAAATATCAAAATGAATCAATAATCTCCTTCTTTCACCAACTCCTTTTATTGCTCTTCCTTTCTTTCTTTTTATAATAGAATATAGATTTTTTTTTTTCATACTCTATTCTTTTTTTTTCTTCTTCCTTTTTTTTTACAAATCAAAGCACATTCCCTTTTTCTTTTCTTTTATTCATAACCTTCATTGTATCCTTCATTCTCCTTCAATTATTCACCCTTCATCAAACATTTAATTCTTGTAAAAATGAATTTAAAAGAACATGGATAGGGTAGAAAGTAAATAATGAGGTTCAAAATCAAAGAAATAAAATAGTTAGAAAAATATTCACATTTAGGCTCAAATAAGGATCAAGGGATATGATGTAAAAAGGTAGGCTTAAAGAAAGGCACAAACGAGTCAAAGAAGGTCTTATGTCCTCCCCGAGTTAATCACGTTTCTATGAATTTCGCCTCAAGCATGTGTAAAGAAAAGTTCTAGAGTGACAGGAAATGAGGCTAAAAGTGGAATTCAAAATCAAGGCAACTCTTTCAATCAATCCTTCTCTTAGCATAAAAAGATTCATGAAGATTTTATGAGAATTTTTTTTAAAAAAAAATTATGAGAGATTCAAAATCAAGTTTTCAAGCTTCAACTAGTAAAGTTGTGTGAAATTTTAGTTCAAAAAGATATTTGGGATTGTAGAATGGAAGAGAAGTTCAAATAATATCAACCACAAAAGGTTTCAACTATCTCATGTCCAAATTTAAAGATTAATAATTTTATCACTGGTCACAAAAACAAACTATCCTAAATATTAAAATATCATAAACGAGAATGAAGAATAAAAACATGCAACAACACATAAACATATAAAAGACAACACCCCCACACTTAGGGTTGGCATTGTCCTCAATGACACTAAAGACATATAAGAAAAAGAAAAAATTAAAAGAAGGAGGAGATATAGTCACCTTCTACGAGAGAGCTCACGAAGAAGCTCCTCGTAGGAATCTAGGCAGGCATCCTAAACATCAAGCCGGTGATTGAGTTGAATCCCAAGTTGTGCAAACTGCGATTGCATGGCTTCTTGATTGGGAAGGACTTGACATAACATGGCTCTTCTAGATTGGCGAGGCCTAGAAGTGGATGGTCCTGCAGAAGGGAAGGGACGTCCTGTAGATGTCATCCTTGTTCCATGGCTTCAATTTCTTCTTCCTCCCGGAGTTGCTCCTCTTGAGGGTGTAAGTTTGAGTGTCTCTAATGACACCATATATCATCACTACCATAAGAATACTTAAGATTCTTCATGGGGGTTGTGTTGACAATGGTGTTGGATTTAATACCTATAAAATTTTCAAGAAGTATATGGAAGGCTTGAAAAATAGTGGTTAATAACAATGGATAGCAAAAGGCCTTATTAATTCCAGGAGTACTATGAGCAATTTCACGCATGTTAAGGATTAAGATGGTAGGTAATGAGATTCCAGGAATATTTCCTAATCCAATTTTCATGCAATAAAGAATGTCAACATCCAAAAGAGGAAGCTTTTGGAAAAACATTATGATCAAGCAATTAAGTGAGGATGCGACGTTTTCCATCTAATTTTTTAACAAGAAGTGCAGAGCATTGTCACTCCCTACCTACTACATAATAAACTAGCCTTGAATCATGTCTTGCAGTGTTAAAATTAAACTCCTCATCCGTTGACACGTTCTCGTTCTTATGGAATGGATAATGAACAATTCGAGCAAGAAATTCTCTATCAAGATGAATATGAATCCCCCTAGCATAAGTGTCAATGGTGTCCAAGTCATTAGCGGATTTATTAGCAATATTAGCATAAAATTCTTTCACTAAATTAGGATAGTAAAGGTTAGGAAGATTAATGATATATTCCCAACCAAGAACATGGAAACTAGATGTTATTCCTAGTTGTGCTTCTAGAGGTTTAACAATTGTATGTTCAAAAATCCAAGAATGATTTGCTATTTCTTCTAGCCATGTTTGATTATCCAAAGAAGTAAAAATTGTGCAATCATATAGGGGAGGTGGTGGTTGTGGAGATGCTTTTCTTCTAGATGATCTAGTCCTCTTTTATCTCCTAGGAATTTTCACAAACACTTGGTGTGCACTTTTCAAGAATTAAGTGAACTTAGGAACAAATTTGAGCTCCCTATAACACAAGAAAACAAGAATAATGCAATAACAATTGATCTACCACAACTTCAACACAACAATCTCCCTTCAACAAATGCCCATTCATCTCCAAAAATCACAATAAAATGAAATGCAATGACAAACTACCAAAAACCAATCAAACAAAATAGAAAAGAGGTTTAAAAAACAAACTTCCTTGGCAATTGTTTGTATCAACAAGCACTCCCAATGTGAACTGTGGATGTGAGGTTTTGGAGGGAAAAATGGGGGTGAGAATGGTGAAGAGAGAGAAAGAAAAGTGAAGATTGACGATGGGGGATGAAGTTAATGGAAGAAGGGAAGGATTTTGGGTGGTGTTTATGGTAGATTTGATGGAGGATTGAGATTGAAAGAAAGTTAAGGTTTTGGTTTTGATAAGAGAGGGAGAAGGGAATTCGAATTTGAGAAGGAAAGAATGAAAGCAAATAAGGAAAAAAGAATAAAAATCGGGTTCTGGGGTTGTGTCTGGCACCTGCTGGGTTGTGTCTAGCGCTGGATGGCCTTAACATCCCTTTTTAAGAAATTCTAGAGAGCATCCGTTGGGTCATCTAGCTCTCTATTCAGCACCAAATGGTGCGTGATTGGTGCCGAATGGTGCTGCCTGGTGCATCCTATGCACAGCTTCAGTTTTCGTTCCATTTTGATTATTTCCTAAAAATTTGAAATGGGGTTACATCCTAAACATATAAAAATGAATAAATAACAATTAAATGAAAAGAAAATAAGAAATAAAAAGAATAAAATCTTATTCTTGGGTTGCCACCCAAAAACTCCTTTGGTTAATGTCATTTGGCTCGACGTTATGCCTCTTTTTAAGGTTCACCATATGATGGCATCTCAAGGTCCTTGATAGTCATTATATGAGGTTCGAAACCTTCATAGAATTGTTTGAGACATTGTCTATTGACTTCGAGCACTTTACCCATTCCAAGACTACGAACCTCAACTGCATCATATGGCAAAACGTTAGTGACAACAAATGGACCAATCCACCTTGACATCAATTTTCCAGGAAATAACTTAAGTCTAGACATATAAAGCAATACCTTATGACCAACAAAGAACTCTTTATGCGACAAAAATTTATCATGATAGATTTTTTTTTTTCTCTTTGAAAATTGAAGCATTAACATAGGCATCATTCCTTATCTCTTCAAGTTCTTGAATTTGCAATTTTCTATGATGACAAGCATTAGAGAAATCAAAGTTGCATTGCTTAATAGCCAAATATGCTTTATGTTCAATTTTCACAGGAAGATGACAAGCTTTACCATAAACTAACCTATGAAGAGACATGCCAATAGGCATTTTGAATGTAGTCCTATAAGCCCATAGTGCATCACCTAAATGTAAACTCTAATCTTTTCTGTTAGGATTAAAAAAATTTTCAAGAAAGGACTTAATTTCTCTATTAGAAACTTCAACTTGGCCATTTATTTGTGGATGATATGTAGTAGAAACTCTATGTTGAACAAGATAAAATTTAAATGAAGGTTCAATAACCCTATTACAAAAATGAGTTCCTCTATCACTGATGATAGCCTTAGGGATGCCAAATCTGTTAAAAATGTTATCTTTTATGAAATCAACCACATCTTTTGCATTATTAGTCCTTGTAGCTTTAGCTTCCACCCATTTAGACACATAGTCAATTGCAAGTAAAATGTAAAGATTACCAAAAGAATGGAAGAGGGCCCATGAAATCAATTCGTCACAAATCAAATATGTCACAAGTAAGAACATTAGATAGGGGCATCTCATCTTTCCTAGATATGTCTCCTACTCCTTGGCATTCAATACATGCTTTAACATTCGAATATGCATATTTATTCAAATTAGGCCAATAGAAACCACATTCCAAAACTTTATAGGCAGTCCTTTTGGGACAAAAATGACCTCCTACTTCATATGTGTGACAAAATGCTAAAATAGATGCAACTTTATTATCAGGCACACAATGGGGAATAACATTATCAGAACAGATTTTAAACAAGTAGGCATCATCTCATAAGTAGTATTTAACATTACTCTTAATCTTATACTTTTGAGCTTTTGAAAGTTCAGATGGTAATTCCCAAGTCACAATATAGTTAAAAATATCAACATACCAAGGAAGAAAACCATGAAATTTATAAAAATGCTCTTCAGAAAAAAGATAAGAGATTGGAAATACTTAGCCTACTTAGATGATCAGCTACATAATTCTCAACTCCTTTCTTATCTCTAATTTCAATGTCAAATTCTTGAAGTAATAATATCCAATGTAGGAGCCTATGCTTAGATTCCTTCTTCTTGAGGAGGTACCTATGAGCTGCACGATCATAAAAAATTATCACTTTAGTACCCAACAAATAAGAACGAAACTTTTCGAATGCAAAAACAATAGCAAATAGCTCATTCTCTGTAGTAGTGTAAGTTCATTAAGTAGCATCCAATGTCCTTGATGCATAGCAAATCACGTATGGCACGTTGTCCTTCCTTTGACCTAAAAGAGCTCCAACTGCCTTATCACTAGCATACACATTATCTCAAAAGGCAAATAACAGTTAGGTGTTTGAATAAGAGGTGTAGAAATTAAAGTATCTTTTAAAACTATAAATGCTTTCTTGCAAGCATCATTAAAATCAAAAGGAACATCTTTTTGGAGAACTAGACACAAAGGTTGAGCAATTTTAGAAAAGTCCTCTATAAACCTTCTATAAAAGCCATCATGACCAAGAAAACCTCTTACCTCTTTTGAATTAGAAGGAAAAGGAAGAGATTTGATTACATCTACCGTTGCTTTGTCAACTTCAAGTCCTTTCGTTGAAACCACATGTCCTAAAACAAGGCCTTGTTCCACCATAAAGTGACACTTTTCAAAATTCAACACAAAGTTAGATTGAACACATCTTTTAAGAATAAGGTCTAAATTCTCTAAACATGCATCAAAATTATATCTAAAAACGGTAAAATCATCCATGAAAACATCTATGATATTAGTGACATAATCAGAGAAAATAGACATCATGCATCTTTGAAAAGTAGCAGGGGCATTACATAATCCAAAAGACATTCTTTGATATGCAAAAGTTCCAAATGGACATGTAAATGTGGTTTTAGCTTGATCCTCAGGGGCAATTGCAATATGAAAATATCCTGAAAAACCATCTAGAAAACAGTAATCAATACAAACATGCCCTCCACTTTGTACCCCAGTTGGTATCTTTTCACCTTTATCATTCTCAATAATAGTTTTTTCAGATTTCTTAGGAACTACATGCACAGGACTTACCCATTGAAAATCAGTTATAAGATAGATGATACCTGCATCAAGAAGTTTATTACTTCTTTCTTAACAACCTCTAACATAGGTGGATTCAGCCTTCTCTATGTGTCTCTGTAAGGTTTAGTCTCATCTTCCAACAAAATACGATGTATACATGTAGATGGACTAATTCCCTTAATATCAGCCAATGTTCAACCAATTGCAGTTACATTATTCCTAAGAACATTGACTAATTTGCCTTATTGATCATTAGTCAAATTACTAGCAATTATGACAGACAACAAGTTCCCTTTACCTAAATAAGCATAAAAGGGGACATTCAATAGAAGGTTTCAACTTATCTTCAGAGATAGGCAATTCTAGCTTACGATTAGAAATAGCACATGTAGAAAAGTCATCCACAATGTCAATTATGTCTTGGTCCATATTTAAAGATAATGCATCCATGTTTTTTTTATCAATGCTATGAGAAAGAATGGCATGCATTAATTCATAATCAGATAGCTCATGCATCTCATCAACCAAAGGATCTACAATATCTAGCATAGATATAGAGCAGTCATCAGAATGGTATTTCATGGCATCAAAGATATTGAAAGAGATTTTCTCACCATCAAATTCCATAGATAAAGTTCCATCATGCACATCTATCTTAGTTTTTGCAATTTTCAAGAATGGTCTTCCTAAAAGAATCGGAGAATGAGTAAAAGAGAAATTATTACCTTCATCCATTTTTTGGATATAAAAATCTACAGTGAAAACTAGGATATGCACAAGATCTATCGGCAAGTTAAGTGACTACTCTAGTATCCTTTAAAGGTCCAAGATTAAGAGAAGCCTAGATAGACAATGGCATGACATTTATTGATGCTCCTAGATCTTGCATGCATCCTTCTATACAAACATTGCCAATTGTGCATGGAATAGTAAACATCCTTGAATCTTTCTGCTTTTGGGGCAGTTTCGTTTCAAGAACTGCTAAAACTTTCTCCCTCATACTTTCCTTTTCATCCCCTCTTAATCTTTTTCTTGTTTGTGCATAATTCCTTTGAGAACTTCGCATACCTTGGAATTTGCTTGATTGCATCTAAGAGCAAGATGTTGACTTCTATCTTGCGGAATGTCTGAAGAATATTCTTTTCCATCTCCTCTTTCTTATTTCCTGCAAGATGTGAAGGAAAAGGTTGAAATACCTTAAAGGGTTGAGTTTCTTCATTTTCTCTTCTTTCTTTGGAGAAGAATCCTGAGGTGGTTTCTCCACAACAATCAGCTCTTCTTCTTCAATTACACTTTGCTTCAATGGAGGATCTTGCAATTCCTTACCATTCCTTAAAGTCATGGCACTAGCATTCTCAAGAGGATTAGGGGGTTGTGAAGATAGGCTCTTAGATCCATGGGATTGGAGCTAATTTACTTCGAAGGCAAGTTGTCCCATTTGTCTTTCAAGGCTTTGAATGCTAGTTTAAGTGTTTTTCTAGAAAGCTATGGTATTTGTGGTTAAGGCTTTCATCATTTCTTCGAAAGTAGAATTGGATGGGGCAAATTGTGAAGGATTGGGATCACTTAGAGGACCTTGGGGATTGACTTGGAAAAAAACAGGGGAGGATTTCTCTGAGGCTGGTTTTGGATTTGAATCGAATTTCCTCCTTGATTCCATCAGAAGTTTGGATGATCTCTGTAGCCTTCATTGTACTTGTTTGAATAGAGATTGAGCCTCCTTTGAGGGTCGGAGAAGTTTCCTGCAGCATTAACACTGGACAAAGATCAGTAAAATGCTCATAACTACAACAAATATTGCAAGAATTGACATGTGCTAGTGTTCATAGTTAAAAACTTTTCAAATAAATTAGTGATCTTTTCTAGTTTCGCATATGTAGAATTGACTTTGCCATCCTTCCTTGGAATACTGTCTCTTATTCCTGTTGTTCGAACAAAAGATGTAAGCTTGTTGAACAACTGTCGAGCATCTGTTGGACATTTTTCCAAGAGTGATCCTTAGCTAGCTGCATCTATCATCACCCTGTCCATATCATTTAGTCCTTTAGAAAATTGTTGCATTAGATCAGCTTTTGATATCTAATTAACAAGCAAAATAGTTAACAACTTTTTAAACTTGAGCCAATACTCATGAAACTTTTCATCAAGACCCTATCTAATACCTATAATATCTTTCTTAATAGATAAAACTTTAGAGGCTGGAAAATATTTTTTAAGTTCGCTTCATGGTTTCCCAAACAACAATGGATCTAGGAAGCAATTCATATAACCAGTCTCTAGCAAGATCTTGCAGTTTAAATAGAAAAACATGTAACTTTATTACCTCTTCTGTCTTTCCTCCTTGTTTCAATGTAGCACAAATAACATGAAAATCTTTGAGATGTCTGTGAGGAACATCTCTAGGCATTCCACAAAAAACAGATAATAATTGAAGAAAAACTAGTGTGAAATTTAAAATTCTCATCAAAATTAGGAAAATCAATAGCCAAAGGATGATCAGTAAATGTAGGTGCAATTAATTCCTTAATAGTGCGCATATCATTATTACCTCCATTAGCACCATTACCTCTATTAGCACTATTATCTGCGTTAGCACCATTACCTCTATTGGCACCATTATTACCGATGAGAATAATACTCCTTGGGGAACCATTATTGATCTACCATTACATCCATTCCCATCATCGTTTTTTGCCATTGACAAAGATGAACATGAATTCCTTGAGATTTCAAAAATTGGATTTTCGTAGACTGTGATTTCAGCTTGGTATTCCTTTCCGCCTCATAAGTGCATTAACTGGGGAAATATCTTGAAAATATGTGGACAAGAAAATAAAAGATTAATTGGAAAGAATTAAACTTTAATAATAAGCCATCGGAAACGGGGCTAAAATTTGACTGTGCATCATTACACAAACAAATTAAACCTATCTACCAAAATTAATGCGATTAGGGCAAATAGGGTCAAATCCACAGGGAATTGAATTTCAATTTAATAAAAACCAATTATCGAGTAACAAGAAGGGGGAAATTTCTAAAAGAGTTTATAAAATTAAACAAAGAATTTTAAAGTTAATTTTAAAAGAAGAATATAGATAAGAAAGCTGTTAACAAGAAACAATCCGTAGCTCAATTGCTATAGGGTCAATCATTGATCAAATAACACAATTAAGTAGTTGGTTTTAGAATTTGTCTTGGGGCTCAAATTCCTATCCTTTAAATAGATCTACTTCTCGTAGTGAGAAATAAAATATCTAATTTAATCTATTAAACCTATGTCGTAGAGAACTATAAATTTAATCAATTAAATTGCAAAAGCATGAAGGCATCAACAACGTCAAATTACATAAACAAAGTAGCTTTAATTCATGCAATTTGATTTGTACAATTCTCTATCGTCAAATAAAGTTGTTGAAAATGAAAACATGACATGATTAATAAAACAGAAAAATACATAAGAAAAGAGAAAGAGAAAATCTGCCCCTTGTCTTTGGAAATCCTCGAGAAATCAATCTTGAATTATGTATCTAAGACTATGAAAAGAAACCTATTTATAGGAGTAGAGACTCCTTACAAAATAAGTAGTAACCTAAAATTATTCTAATAATAAAATAGAAATCTAATACAAAAAGAAGTAGTTTAAAAAAAATAATCAAATGCTAATAAAATTAAAAGTCTTCGTTGTGGTCAACACCCTTGGTCAACAGTATCAGTCAACTTGGTAATTTCTTGAACATTTTTCAACCAAATATTCAAACTAACAAAAATCAAGCATAGTTAAGTAAAATATATCTCAAACAACATAATTAAGCTAAGTTACTTGAGATAATGATATAAAATGGATATAAAACTTAGCATAATTATTTACAAATCAACCCTCTCAACACATTTGACAACCCATCTAATGGTGTCCTTATAGGTAAAATTGTAATAGGTACGATGACATAGAAACTTTTGAGTCGTAAAAATACTTCCTTTTGCCAACTCATTTTGATTTGTTCTAATACTACCTGACATGAGAATGAGTCGTGAAATATCTGTCATATCCCGACGTAGACATCAAGAAAATCACAACATGTGATGACACATAAATGAGTCATAACATATTGGTCATTTATTGACACAATGTGTCGATATCCTATTGTAAAAAAATAAATATTAAATAAAAAATTTTTTTCTTTGACCTTATTTTAAAGTATATCCTAAGATGACTCTAAACTATTCCATTGCCCCGTTAGTTCGAAATTTTAATAACAATTAAATAAAATAAAATATGATAATTAAATAGATTCAAATTTGTAACCGTTGATTATAAACTTACCTCCTCAACTATTATGCCAAATTACTTTTGATGAAAATATTAAAAAATGTTATATTTAAAGTCTATTTTGAATAAATCTTAATGATATAAAAAGTTTATGTAAAAGATATTTACAATTTAAATACTTTAATTAATAATTTCAAATAATATAATAAATAAAAAAATGCAGAATAATACTCCCTTAGTCCGGAATTGAATGTCCCATTTTGACTTGCACAAATTTTAACACAATTAGTTTACTTAGTTCATTTTAAACTTAACCATATCAATTTCTTAACAAAATTTTAACTAATTTTGGAAATGGGATATCATTTTCAGACAACTTAAAATAGAATTGTGGACATTCAATTCTGAACTGGGGAAGTATAATAATATAATCAAAGAAATAATCTCCCAACACATCAATGAGTCGCCTTAAGTTATGATTTTGATGACACATTAAATTGTGTCAATAAAGGTTTATTTTTTACAATACAGTAAGCTGGATTGAGAAAGGTTATCTTTTTTCGACACATATGTATTGGTAAAGCTATAAACGTCTTGCAACATGTTTTTGTGTCGAAAAAACAATTCCTTTCTCGACATGCTTTATGTGTTGGGAATTTTATATTTTTCTCAACACACTAGTGTTGACATATTGGTAAAATTATACTGAAACATAGGTTTCATGTCAAGAAAAGAAAACCTATCATGGCTCACATTAAATGCATCATCAGAATTCATGTTTTTCTTGACTCATTATTATTTCAATTGTTTAAACACATTTGATGAGACTTCTCTCGACACATAGATATTGTGTCATCAAGAAATGATTCGTAACAGACCCTTTTTTTAAGTGACTTTTGGAACTCTACCATAATTTTTGCACACATTAGATGCCTATGAAGAGTTAGACTCAAATTTCCAAACCAACTAACCTGAAAGACGATGGTGTTTTACTTGGTTAATTTTCTTCTTCTTCCCTTTTTTTTTTTGGTTTCCCTCCTCCCTTATACCTTAGTGTTTTTATTTTCCCTCTTCTTTATGCTCTCTTTACCCACTTTAATATAAATACATATAAATATATGTATATATATATATATATATATATATTTATACACAGGAATACTTTGAAGTGCGAAGTCACACCAAAAACCGAGTGTGCCAAGACGGACATCTACATTGCTTTGTTTGTTTCTCTCTCTTTTATTGTTCCTACATTAGTCTCCTCACTTGCTTTTTCTTTTTTTCTCTCTCTTTTTTGTTTTTTCTCGGCAACCTTTCTTTCTGTCTCTCTCTTCACAACAACTGGATCTCTCTGTTTCTCTCTCTCTCTTCTTCTTGTTTTCTTCCTACTTTGTCTCTCTACCATAGTAATATCCCAAGTGATGGGGTTAGAAATGGACTCTGGGTCACCCCACAAATTCTGATAATGCTCCGCGGTCAGCAGCTTGAGAAATGAAAAGAAAACGGTCACCAGAATGGACTATCACCTGGGGAAGAGCTCGGATGAATAAGTTAGTATATCTGAGAGATATGGAAGGTAAAGACAGTTCTCTGTCACTCGTAAGAATTGCTTATTCCCAAGCTTCTTAGTCCACCGACCCATTGTGTGTTTTTGGTTAAGTAGTAAAAAGAGAAGGTCCGTTACCTCTTGGATTTCTACTCTGTATTACGTAACTGTAGGTCATTAGGATAACTATGAGATTCTGTTGAATCCCGTCAACTGCTCTTGGATTCATGGAGTTTAATTTGGGACGAGAGATCTAGCCATTCAAGTCTCTGTTGAGAGCTATGAGCTCGCTAACCAACCCTCAAACCAACTTCATGACCTCCCTATGGATGTTAAGTGTCTCGAACATCTCTTCTGGTGACATTGGGCCGAGTAGTCCTTGACTTGTGGGAATGATTAGGAGTCGCGCACCGTTGGTCATGGCATGGAAGATTTATGACATGAGTTGGGAGTTACCAGGTCGTGGGCCGAGCTCTGGTCGTACCTCTCTCAAGCTCATTCAAGAGGTCGGTAACCTCTAGGTGGATCACTTGGGAGGTCGGTGGTAGCATGTCCCTACTCACCCTTTCTCTTTGACTTAGTGAGTCTGACTTTCAGGTATTGAAGGCATGGGGCCTTTTACCCATTTGGGTTGACTTATCTGGGCCGTACTCATTTTACCCATCATTACTCCACTTTAGGCCCAGCGAGCTCAGAGGTTGTTGGTGCCTAAACTACCATTTTCAAGTGGTAGCCGTTAATGGGTCCGTCGATTCCTTGTAACGACTAGGTTTGGGGGTACCTTTCCATATGCTTCCTTAGTTGAGAACGACAAGCTGGCTAACTATTTTTCAACTTCAACAGAGTTGCACACACTTGGTCGCAGTATGGAAGCTACGTGAGCAAGGTTGGGGCTCAAGAGGTCATAGGTCGTGGGCTAGTGAGGCCTCTATTGTGCTCATCTGGAGGTCAGTGACCTGGGAGGCCGATGGTAGGAGGTCCCCACCCACTCGTACCTCGGGACTCACCAATCTGACCTTCAGGTATTAAGATTTACCATCTCCAAGCCTCGAGTTTGACCTTCAGGCATTAAAGATTGCCATCTCGAGGTCAGGGGCCTAAACTTCAGGTTTTAAGAGTTGCCATCTCTAGGTCTTGGCCCGACTTTCAGATATTAAGTGTTACTATCTTCAAGTCATGGGGCTATCCTTCAGGCATTATGTGCTGCCATCTATAACCCTTAAAAGATCAAATTGTTTTCTAGCAATTGCTCGCGAGGCTGACCTTAAGGTGTCGATAGTTATCATCTTGAGGTCACCGCTCTTTGAAAAGTTGTGCTATTTTCTCACAACAACAATTTTTGAGAGAAGATGCGTTCTCTTGGTTTTGGGAAACCGTTCAGTGGTCTAAGTTGGAAAGTCTCCATGCTTTATTTTTAGCAATATCCGACCCGTCTCAAACTTCAAGAAACGTCCTGCTCCGGATTTGAGGAGATTGACCCGCTTTAGTAAATCCAAGGTTTCCTTATTCAATATAACTTGAATACCTTCAAATTTGTTATTTACTTAAACCTTCATCTATATTCCAAGCGGTTTACAGAGCTTTCAGCTTAGGGCTTTCCCCTCCTCCTCTAAGCATTCAGCTTTCCCAAGATCGTCTTTCTTTCTCCAAGGCTTCATTGAGTGACTTTTCATTTCTTTTTGATATGTCGATTGCATCTAGCTCTTCGTCTTCAATATTTAGTACCCCCTCCCTCCAAACTAGAGAAACAACACCTTCTTCTTCCTCGGTTGATCTGGAAAAAGGGTTTTTTTATTTTTCTCCGATGTTGACTAGAGCTCCTTTGGCCGAAACTAAAACCTTTGAGTTCTCTGAAACCGAAGCATATTCTCTACCACCTTCCTTGAACCCCGGTCTTATTTTTGAACTCTATGGCAAGTTGGGACAAGGGAAGGGCGAAATTGTTGCAGCCGAAGAGCATGAGTGTTCTTTCAGCAAACGTGACGGACAGTTAGTCCTTTACTCTTCAAGCGTCAGGGGAGGGGTTCTCCTACCTCACATTCATCCTTTGTCTTTTGACCTTGCCTTCTTTTAGAGCTTTTCCCTAGGCCAGCTCATATCTAACTCTCTTCGAACAGTAGTTGCTTTCATCACAACCTATCATCTTTATCGGGTTCCAATCTCTCTGGAGCTTTTCAGATGTTTTTATAGGTTGTGGGTTTCTTCAGCGTCCAAAGGCTCTAAGAGGTAACTTTAGTTTTCTCCTCGGCACAAGCTAGTTGGACCTTTCCAGTCCTCTGCGGGGGAGTGGAAATCCTCTTTCTTCTTCACTCACATTCCCGATCATTTAGTTCGTTCCGACGCTTACCCAAATTGGAACCTAAACCATTCATTTTTCAATGAGCTTCCTGACTTATCTGTTGATTAGGCAGAACATAGGGACTTTCTCTTCGACCTAGACAAATATGGCAAGCCCAAGTTTGGGTGTGTGCCCCAGTTTGGCCTGAGGCCTTTCTTCACTCTGCTTTGTTAGGAGAACTGGCAGAGCACAACCTTTCTTCCCTCAGAGAAACTGTTAGGATATCTTCTTTTGGTCAAAAATCTCCCTATGTATACTGAATTTTGACTCTCACTACCTCAGCTCTAACAGTTTTCCTTCTTGTTTCTTGTAGTAATGAAGGCATCAGAGTGGTTTTGTGCTTCTGGATCTTCTCAAGCCACTGAAGGTAGAGGTCGGAGCCCCACTGGCAACTCCCTTACCCATGCTTCTACTGTCAGGATTCCCATTGCCCAGGGTAGAGGAATAGCTACGTTGGCTGAGAGGACTCGAGGGGCTTCCAAACGAGATTTTGCTATTGCTAGGATGGAGCCCTTCGATAGGCCTATTAATATTTTGACCTCCTTGTCCCTCCCTTCTTCGTAGCTTGTGAAGAAAACTACTTCCAGCCCTTCTGGGAAGGGAAAAGCCTTGGCGACATCCGAGTCTCAATCAGCATTCCCAGGATGTCATTGAGACAGGCTGGGAGGCATTGCTCTGGCCTCTTGCACCACTGAGACAACTACAAGGTGTGGAACGGATCTTGCCATGGAGGCATCGGACTCTTTGCTGCAATGGCCCCACTCTCAATCGTTTTTGATGAAGGCTCAGCTCCCAAGTAGTATTTAGCATCACTCTTTATCTTATCTTTTTGAGCCCTTTGTGGTTCAGATGGTAATTCAATAGTCA
>JAOXNR010006935.1:0-34290 GCA_028571225.1 Parsonsia alboflavescens
AATTTCGATTTGTAAATAACTCAAATTACGAAGCGTTCTCCTAGGTGCGTGGGAGGTGACCAGGACATCTCATGTGGAGTCGGGGACCTACGACTTTGATGCCATTATTACTGGCTGGGTCGGGGGAGATGAAGACATGAGAGAGGTAGCATAGTAGGAGACACAGGAGGTATTCATTTTCTTTCTCTATGAAACTCTTATTTTAAATTATGATTTATTTAACATTAATTGATTTAATATTTATACTGTATATATAGATCTTGATGTCCGATTGCATCCACGACCATTGGATTTTACTTCGAGTCTCACTGGATGGGTCTTCGATCACACTGTATGATCTGAAGCCATCTTCTGACGCGAAGGCATCTCAAGAGGATCTGATGGAGCCGGTTTGTTCGCTGATGCCACGACTTCTGCAGCAGGCCGGCTATTATAGTTGGACAGGATGCCTCCTGGCTCAAAGGTTCACTCTAGTTTTTCTTGAGCCTCCCAACGTAGCGCTGCACTCCATCCTTATTTGGCCAGACAAAACTACCTGCGACGCTTACATCTGCTACTACATGGCACAGCTGATGAGAGGGCATCTTTAGGAGATGTCTGGCTTGCCTTGTATACCTACTAGGGTGCAACGCATTAGGGATGAGATGGTCTGGATCATGCTGCGGTGGAGTAATTTGTTGTTGTAGAGCTTTATATATATATTTATATATATATATTGTAAATAATACATTGAGGATAAATGTATATTATGTAAATTATACATGGTACTCTTGATTTCTATTTATGTTAATTCTATTACATTTAATGCTACTGTATGTTAAATTTCATGTAAAATTAACTGCCTAAGATTCCATAAAAAGATTAGCTTGGAAAAAAATTTAAAAAACTTAACTTAAAAGGATTCCATAAAAATTTTTTCCAAACAACCTTTAAAAAAATTAACTTAAAAGATGCTATTCAAAATGAACTTAATAAAAACTTTAAAAAATTAACTTATTAAAGAATTTCAGTAAAAATTAACTTTAAAAAAATAGACCCTTGGGTTCCATTTTGACCCTTGAAGTTCCAAAATGTCCATTGCATATCGAAATGCCTTTGAAGTCAAAAATTTCCTATTTTGTAACTCTGAGGCTCGAATTATCCCTTCTAACAATATAAATTGGCATATATATCACCCAATTCAATTACATATTCAATACAGAGCGAAGAAGATTTAATAACAAACATGCAATTTAAATTAAATGACAAATTCACTGTTTGTTAAAATAACATTTACATGCTATAAATTGTGTCAATACTAATATTGCCTTCATAAAAATCCACGCCCACATTAAATATATTCACATCAACATTAACAAAATCTGACCCGTCATTTCTCACCGAGTGTCCCTCTCCAGAAACTGGAGATTGTTTGTTGTGTGGATATAGAATGAGATATGGGCACATCATGATTTAAGTCGGTTGATGTTAGATTATGTTCTTTGGGAGGTGGGGCTTTCATCTTGTGTGCATTCAGATAGGTGAGACAATTATGTCATTTTCTTTTGCATATTTTACACGTTATCCTTCGAGGGTATTGTTCTTTTCAAGAGAGGAAGCAGGTCTCTAGTGGTCTTCCGACAAACCTTCTACCAATAGGAGCTTTGACAACCATGTTATTCATACCTGCAATTGAATTCAAAGACAAACAAGAGGAGACAAGCTGTATCAAAGATGCATATGCCATCCTTAGTATTTCCGTGTCAAATGAATTATCATGACATAAAGTGTAATAGTGAGCCCCATTATATAAAAAAGAATTAAGATAAACGAGTTTTCGAAATATTTAATTACATGGTTGGAGAATTTAAAAAAAAAACAAAAAAAGTCAATTTTGAGATTGACTATCTATGTCTCGAAATTACCTGTTTATGTCATAGCCCAAAATTTTTTATTTTGAAATTTTAGCTTTGAGGAGTGAAATGTCATCATTAAGGTATGAAATTGACTAGTGTCTCTCAAAATTGACCATCTGTGTCACGAAATGACCAAAATTTTTTATTTTGAAATTTCCTCCGTGAGGCACAAAATTTCATCATTGAAGCACGAAATTGACCATCTGTGTCAAGAAATGGATCAAAGTTTTTATCTAGCAATAGCAATAATATGTTTGCAAGATATCTCTTTCAGTTCCCATCTCTGACATCCACCGGTCTCCTGGACGATATCCACCACAACATTTACTTCTTATCGTGGATTTCCTATGACACATTCCTCCCTATCCCGAATAGATGTAGTCCACAGCCTTTCCCGATCAACCTTCAAGGCTTCTTTCTCAATTTTTTCCACAACATGATTAGCGATAATATTTGGCATTGCAGTTGCTATTTTTCAATGTTTGTTGAACCAAGCCTGATGCAAATCCCTAAACTACTAATATGCAGATGTAATAGGCAACTTCCAAGCTTTCTTGAACACTTGATTGAAGGACTCCACGATATTGCTCGTCATTAGATTGTAACGATTGTTTGGATAGTATGCACGTGACCAACCCAAGCGTCTTACCTCGACATCCAACCAACGATGAACGTCGAGGTGCATATGTTGAATGTCTTCAAAATAGAAATCACATGTCTGCTTGTCATAGACATATGTCACATTTTTAAAAAGGATTGCAGCCCAAGGATTTTTTCACTTTGCCTGTAAGTTTTCCTTCAAATGTCAATAGCAAAAAGCATATGAAATCTCGGGATATACTGTTCCCACTGCATGCAGTATGTCTTTATGTCAATCAGATATAATAACCAAATCACCCTGCAATCCATATGCAGTCCGAAATCTTCTTAAGAACCATTCCCATGAATCATTGCCCTTCTCCTCGCCAAACCCAAATGTAAGGGAAAAAGTTTGCCCGTTTCCATCAGCACAGACAGCTACATAAATTTTTGCCCTCATGCACACCTTCAAGTGTGTTGCATCTATGATAATTATGAGCCTCATGTACTAAAAACCCTTAATCGAAGGATCAATTGCACAGTATGACCTCAAAAACTACTCATCTTGAGTATGTATACTGGTTACTATCTCTAGCATTACATGCTCCAACATGTGGAGGTATGATAGTAGTTGTCTGTATGAGTCTTCTGAAGTTCCATAAGCTATGTCTTTTGCACGTTGTAAAGATCGCCAAGTTTTAGCATATCCGAGCTTCACATCATAATTCTCTAACATGTCTTCAATCACATTTTTAGGTGTGCGATTCACATCGACGATTTTACCAGTGTACATATGACCAATCGCTACTGTACTTATACTCCTATTTTAGCTTTGCTGTACAATTTGGATACAATTGTGAGTCGAGACAAACTTGTGAATAATCCAAATTTGGCATCTAGCTCTACAATGTGCATGTATCATGAAATTATTATCTTTTTTATTCTTACATCGTGCCTCAAATCTTCCCTTATTTGAACGTACCACATAATATGAAAATCGATTATTGAGTGAATATTGATCTACTGCTGCTGTCAATTCATCCTTATTGTTAAAGACTGCATCCTTTCCTATCGAACCCACTAATGGAATAGTATCGTCTTCAGAAAAATGCACCTCTTCATCGTCATTTCAGACCGTGTTTGCAAAATAAATAGTAGGGTCCGGTATAAATTGCTCAAATGGAATCACCTGTCTCATTCCATCATCGAAGTTGTCGTCATCGCCATCATCATCATCCTCAACACTAAAAATATGTTCTTCATTGTATTCATAATCATCATCTGTGCTCATATATCCGGATGTCCCCGCTTCATCATTTGCATCAATAAATTCATCCCTTGCATGATCATTTGGACCTAAAAGGATAATTACAATTAGTATTACCACTAATTCCACCGTCATATGTTCTTTGAATTTAGTTCACGACCACAACTTTAGGATCAACTTCCCCCTTCAAATAGATGGTGTCATATATGTCTTCAATATCCATTAATTTAATATTTCCATGAGAAAATTTAGAAATAATTGAAATTTGTATGTCAAATTAGTTTAAATCAATCTTCATGCAGTTTGCCATAGTTCTCCTAAAATCTTCGTAGTTCACTTCGAATGGTATAACTATTGGACACACCCTTCCACTTAGAAAACCCTCGTGAGCAGCAATCCTAGTGTAATCCTTTTCTGCAAACAACATAAAGAAACTTATTCAAAAAAAGTCCAATAAATAATGAAAAAAATAAATAAATAAAGGAGTGGAAGGTCTGAAATTCCCCTCTCAATGACCAAAATCCCAATCTCAAGGTACAAAATCACCCTCTCACGGTCCGAAATGCCCCTCTTAAGGCACAAAATATCCTCAAGGTCTAAAATGAGTAAAAAAAGTGAAGGCTTCAAGGCACGATTTAATCTTCAACATGAAATTGCCCCAAGTATATCGAAATCTCTGCAATCCCACATTTCTTCTTTCCTCCTACTACGACTGAATGTGGTGTCAAAAAACAACACAGAACGAACAAACACAAGTTTCCAAACACCAAATAAACAAACTGAACAATGTACCTTCAAACACCACCTACCTTCGTCTTCTTGATTTTGGAAAACAAAAATTACCAACTTAACGACCAAAAACAATAAAAAGCTAAATTTTTTCATTTCTCTCCGACAAGGAAATGGTTCTTTGAGTAGTTTTCTTAGTTATGGATTAAAACTTCTGGTCAAATGAATGACGTTAATTATGGTTTCTTCAATTCATTTTTACCACTTGTTGGGTTCAATAGTTGTGTGTGTTGAATGCCAAGAGATAAGATAGTAAATACATGTTAAAAGAGAATAAATGTTAAGTTTTGGTTTTTTTTTTTTAAGGAAAAGTCAAAATGGGTATAGAATGAAAAGTTAGTTATACATATGAGTAATATGTGAAATGTTGTGAGGATTTGGATCCATAAGAAATAATTATTCTCAATTTCAGTAGAAATGAAAACTCCTCCCACTTCTATCCCCCCTCCCACTCCCACTCCCCCCAAGTTTGGTAAAAGGGAAGTGATATGGGTTTGGGTCAAATCAATTTTAATACTTTAAATTTAGGGATATTATTATTATTATTAACTTTTTTATCATTATATATATTATAATTTTATCAGTATTTGATAAAGAAAACGTATACTTGAATAATATTTAACAGGAGTATAAAAAAATTGAAATATATTATTACTTATATATATTATTAACTTTTGTTTATTACTTTGTTTACTTTATTAACATATTTTTATACAAATATTTAAATAAAGAATAAAGAATTTTGTTTATTATTGCATGAATTATTAATAAAAGTGAATTATTTTTGTTCATAATATATTCAATATGTTAATAGACTAATGGAAGTAGTTTAAGCTATTTGATAAAAATATATACACTCTCTTGAGAAATTTATATGTAATAGATCAGAGAAAAAGTTCTTTTTTGGGTATAAATAAAAACCATTATCATATGATATATGGTTAGAGTTTAAACATATTACTCGTATTACCTTTTATTCATAATATGCACATTACCTTGTTAGTTTTAGTAAATTGGAAATATATTCTTTTAACTTAATTAGTTAAACAATATACATTAATTATTTTAGTAAATTACATATAAAAAAAGGTTATTTAGATAGTACAAAACTTTGATAATATAAAAGAATCTATTTTTATTCCTTGTGTTTTAATTCAAATATGTTTGTGTGTATGTATAAATATATATATATATATAATTTGTCATTTATTCATGAAGTAATTTTTAAAAAATGACGTGAAATTATTATGTGTAACATGTAATATCCTATTCCTAACCATCCTTTAAATCACGAATATATATATATATATATATATATATATATATAAATATATATAGTGCATATATATATAGTCAAATTTTATAAAAAGATTATATTACATTATATTAAGAAATTCATATAAACAATATTTTTAAGACCTATTTTTGCTAAACATGAATAGAAGTAATCAAAATAAATCATTTATTTGTTATTTATCTTTTATTTATAATACATAATATATTTCTTTTTGTGGGGAAAAAACATATCATATGCTATTAATTATGTAGTTAAGTAGTAGTATTTACAATAATTTTTTCATTAAAATAGAAGTGTAATTTATAATATATATCACTAATATTTTGGAGAAGTAAGAAAAAGATATTAGTGTTTGAAAAATTACATGTGCATATTATATATGCACGTTTAGAAAAAAAAAAAAAAAATCTATAACAAGGAGGGTTAGTGCGGGACTTCGAGTGGAAGGTCGGATTTTTAGTTAGACTCAGGTTCGAATTGACCCATGAACGGGTTTTAGAGTCAAGACTCATGGATGACCTATTCTAGCACAGGACAAGGTATCTACCCATCAAATTAGGCCAAATTGTCATCCCTATTAATCTCGCCCATCACCAAAAAGAAAGATAATGTTTCCGAACAAATATGTATCAAAAAGTTGTTTATTTTGATTATTTTAGGGGTATTCTCCCATTATTACTCATTTTCATATTCTAATCTCACTCACATGAACCATTTAAGGTATATTAAAAACTCTTAAATATAGATATATTTCATCAAAAATTTCACTTTTCTCTTCATTAATAATTACATTTCTCTTTTTTTTTAAAAAAAAGATGAAAAAGAACATCAATGGAGGTTAAGAATGAAAAAAAAATCATAATTATGCATTGATTATTGTAAAACAATTTATATTGCAAGAGAAATGAACGGCCTTAAACGACTTATATTTGGAATATTTTTTGTGAAAAATTGGAAGCCATTGAACAAGGTGAATATTTTTTATTTTATAGGAATTCAATTCTTTGTGTAAAAATTTTAAAAAAATTAATATGAGGGGAAATGTGTCATTTTTTGTGGTTTTGTCTCTAATTTTAGTTATTATAAGCCCTCCGAACAAAATGGAATATCTTAGTTTAATTTAATGTTAAAAAATTAATAATTATAGGAATTCAATAGTTTGCACAAATATGAGAACAGATGTGTCATTTTATGTGGTTTTGTCTAACTAAAATTATATACTCTAGAGTCCATCCGTCTCTATTTATAAGCAATTTTAACTACTTTCCTTATCACTAATTATATGTCATTGTTTTTAGTTTATTAGGTATTTGATTTTTTTTTTTTTTTCATATTACCCATGTTTCTATCTTTTTTTTTTCTCAGTCAATATTGTTAGATTGATTAGAATTATAAATAGGGAATTTTTAGAAGAAAAATGACTATTAGTGATTTATAAATAGTGATGGAGGGAGTATTATTCCCTCTTTGTATGAAATTGAACATCTCATTTAAATTCATAAAAAAATTAAAAAGTATATTTACCTTTCATGAAGATCCCCGATTTATCCTTCTCATTTATTTATTTGCCAGTGGAACATTTGGACAAATTGATGAGAATGCTTAAATTAAAAAGGTTGATGGTGACTTTATGTTGTTGAAAACTAAATTATTATTTTTTTTAACAAAAGAAAAAAGTGTGACATTCAATTTTGAACAATTTAAAATAGAATAAGGATATTCAATTCTAGATAATTCAAAAATATAGAGCATGTTTGAACAAATATGAAAGAGTAGCTTTTGGATTTGAAATGAAGTTTACTTTGTTAAACAATTGAAGGTAATGAATAGTTAAAGTCATGGATAAGTTAGATTATCATATTTTTAAGAAAATTTGGGAAAATTATAAATCTATGGAGATGTTGAAAAATAATTTTCTGGAGATTAAAATAATAATTTTTTAAAAAAATATTAGTCATTAATTCTCTAATTATTTAAAATTAAACATTCATATTTCTATTTTTATGTCTTAAATTTGAATATTTACTTTCAAAAAATAAATAATGTTTTCATTTAGAATTAAATTCTCATTTCTATTTTGCTCGTTTCGAAATTAAATAATTAAATTTTAAAATAAAAGTGGATTTAATTTAAAATTTACAAATGCCCAATTCAATTTAAAGAGATTACATTAATATCTACTTAATTTGAGGAGATTGTAGCTCACTAACTCCTTAAATCAAGAAATTTGCATCTCAAAAAGTTAAATTAAATTAAAGTTAAATAAATTTATTCATTTTTATTTAAAGTTAAAATGCATTTGCAATCACAAAAGGAAAGAGTATATTTTTATATCCTCCTTAAATGATAATATATTCATTACATTCCAATATAGACCGAGTATAACTATTACTCCCTCAATCCAAATTGAATATTTCATTTTGAATTAAACAAATTTTTTTAAAAAATAGTTGAATTAATTTATTTTAAACTCAACAATAGCAATTTTTTAATAAAATTTTAACTAATTTAATAAATGAGACATTCATTTTCAAACTACTCAAAATAGAAATATAGATATTCAATTTCAAACGGAGGGAGTAATATTTAATTACAATATTTTTTCAATTTCAATTTCACTCTCAATTTAATATGTTTACTAGGTTATTTTGTAGAAAGATAAATGTGCCCATTGTCCAAACACGGCTAAAAAAAATAATGTGCTTACTGCTCATAGAATATATAAATAAATACCCCCTCTATCACTAAATATAAGTCACTAACCGTTATTTTGCAAAACATTAAGATATCTTCTTCTTTTTTTTCCTAAGATATCTTTTTATCACCCTTTCAAAAATTTGAATTTCATTTCACTATGCAGCATTAAAGAGTAATATATAAAAAATACCATCAAATATCTAACTAACTAATAATAGTAAATTATAATGAATGATAAGAAAAATTAGTTAAGATAACTTATATATAGTGATGGGCGGAGTATATATTTTAAAGGGACTTAAAGATAGCTAAATTACATTTAAATATTATTGTTTTAAATTAAAAGGTTGTTAGCAACTTATATCTTGATACAAAAGAAATATTAAAGACAAAAATATCTATTGAAAAAAAACTTTTCAAATAGGTGGATTTTTCTGATTTCATGATTATTCGGGTATAATAAAATATTTTTATTATATAAATATTACTTCTTCGATTTGGAAATGAATGTCTCATATTTTATTTTGAATTGTTCAGAATTGAATTTCTCATTTCCTATACTAGTAAGAATTTTATTAATAAAATTGATAATACAATGTGTTAATGAACTAAGTCAAACCTTTTCATTTAAATGCCTACAAGTCTAAATTGAGACAGTCAATTCTAGATAGATGGAATATTACTTTCTTCTTCTTCTTTAACTAGCGAGGTCCTGGCGATGCCATCACACGTACCTCAATTGTTCCGTCAGATCCTGTGATAAATAGGAAGATTGAGTCGAGTTCACGATCTGTGATATATACAGGTTACATTTAAGAACCATGCGACCACGTTATTGTGTGCATATTATTACTTCCTTCATTTTATAACATAGGTCACTTTGTAATATTTTATAATATACATATATTCCAAACTAATTTTTTTATTATTTCCCATAATAGCATTCTATTATGATTTTTTTTTATTAGTTTGATTAATATATATATATATATATATATATATATTTCTCTAAATAAATGTACATTAATAAAAAAGAATGAAAAAGCTGGGTAGGTCTCATTAAATAATACCACGGTGTGTGAGATAAATTTGTGTTGGTCTAATAGGAAGTCTAAAGCAGTCAAATGTATATAGGTAGTTTTCCTTCGGCTCGGAAAAGGAGATTAGGTACTCATTCTTGCTGACTGCTGACTGACAACACGCAATTGGCAGCAATAACTGCGTTTATATATTTAACCAAATTATTAAGAAGAAAAAACTTATTATACATTAATAAATGAATATATAATCCACTTCTTTTTTTTTTTTTTAAGCGCTGTTCAGATCAGTTTAATTACACTCATCACTCCATTTGTCTCCGAAAAGTCAAATGAATATACAACTTGAAATTTTGAACTTATCAGAAGATTGTTCTGTTCTTTCTTTTTTTAAAAAAAAAAAAAAACATAATTAACTTATTAATCTTGGATAACAATGATAATTTTATTGCCATTAAAACAATGACAGTAACATAAATACTCCCATTCTGCCATTATGACTCAATTAATAAATACTACTCCATTCTCAAATGCTATGCATTCTGCCTCCTGCAACAAATGCAGAAGTTTCCGGGTCAAGTTCGAGCTGAACTTGACTGGGCGTTATACTTTGACCAGAAAGAAAGGACAGTCCCCCCAAGTTTTATTTTTTTCAATGAACGGTTCCCAATTTCCACAGGCTGCAGTTACTGTTGCCCCTGTCATTGATATCCACGGCTCTTGATCGGTAAACAAATTACTCCTTCAATTTCTTTTTAAAAATCGTTTAAGTTTTAACATATATATCACTATAATGATTATTTTAATAATTAATATATTCTTAAATTAAAATATTAAATATAATAAATAATGTTTATATCAATTCAATCTTAATATTTAATTAGATTAGAAGGATATGATTGGAAATTTTTCATCAAATACTTGTTGAGGAATAAAAATATTTCTTGAACAGTGTAAAGTGATTTTTATTTTGAAATAAAATTGATCAGCTAAAATGACTAGTAAAAAGAAACGAAAGGAGGAAAAGGTAAGTATGTTTTAGTTGAAGTTAATAAAAATTTGAGAGTAAGTGCGTTGATGAATTTGAACTTTGTTTAACACAAACTTATTAATTGAAGTTTTAAATAAGATCAGAATATCCTCCTCAATCCCTAAGTTTAATGAGTAATGTTACATAAAAGATTAATATACGAAATAATTCTATGAGCAATAATGATAATAGAAAAAAAAAGATTTCATTTGAAATTGAATTAGAAAAAAAGATAATTAATACAGATAATAAAATAAAATATACTAAAATTAATATATAACTTAACATGCCACCTCTTCTGAATTGACATATTTTTAAAAATTTTAAAAGTTTCAAAAGTCAAAAAAAAATTATATGATTTTTTTGTAGGTTAAATTATAAAGTGATATATTGTAGGTTAATTCTAAATTTTTATATCATTATACTTTAAAATGTTATTTAATAGCATTTAACAATTATCATTATCATCTTAATTAAGTTGAGTGAACTTTTTGTTCTTATAAAATAAGATTTCATTATCATTGTATTTTTCAATTACAAATGGATTAGAATACGAAGATTTTTATTTAATAAAGCACCAATATTTAATTTATTTTAGTCAAAAGATAACTATCTTTTTTAATTTACTAAATATCTCCAGTTAAAAATATTATTTTTATATTATTATTATTTTATTTATAACTATTTTTGAATAATCAATGGAAATAAAAAATAATATTTATAAAATAGGTAAATACTATGAAAATTTTTCCTTTTGGAAAGAAAATATTTTTATCTTGTGATATGTAGTAAAGTAAAAAATAAAATTCAATTTATAAAAAATAACTCAACGTATCATCTGTTTGAAATTAAAAAACATTAAAAATCCTTATGCTTTTTTTTTTTTTGTTTTTTGTGAGTTTGTGTTATACAAAATTAATTTTTTTCCAAAAAATATTTTTTGTTTATACATTACTGTTTAGAAAATATTTTCTTAATGAATATGCAATTAAATAAAAAAAATATTTATTCAATTTAATTAGTGAAAAATGGTATATAAAATAACAATTTTTAATAAATAAAATTTCCATAATCTATTGTATATTTTTTTGAAAATGATTATATTGAAGGTCACATTTATATTACCAACTTTTGTTTTTGCAATACTTCATGTTAGAAATATTTAATATTTATAAATCAAATGAGAAAGAACTGAAAAATATTTTTGGAAGAATTTATAAATATTTTTGTCTAATTGTGGATTTATTTCTCATAACCTTTTGTTTATTATACTTTTCACAATTTATTAAATTTTTCTTTTAGTACTTAATGTCAACTAATTATATCTAAGGGTGTGGTCGAGTGATTGGGAGGTGAGACCTGCATAGCACAGGTAGTCAAGATGTATGAGAATTAACTTAATGTTAATGTTATATACATATTCAGATGCAATTAAAAATTCATTATTTTATTCCTAAAAATAATATTTAAATTTTATTTTCTTGAAATTTTACATCTACAAGATTCTTAATGACACTTGTCACCCAATGAGATTAAAGAAGATATAGATTTTTTTTATTTTTAAAATAGTATTCTAAATTGAAAAATAATTGATTTAAAGTAACAAAATTTTAAAATTAAAGTTTTAGAAAAGAAAAAAATAGTCATAATTTATGAAATTTATATACAAATAGCTCAGTATATTTGAAATAAGTTTTAAATCTAAGACAAGGTATGTGATAAAGATAGGTGTAGTATTCTAATATTTACCTTATTCAAATTTCAGAGAATTGTCAAGATGAGATATAGAAACATAATAACGGAAATAGTTTTATTATAGAAATATATATTGTGTAACGGAAATAGTTGTATATGATTTAAATTATTAAATCAATAACGATATATATTTTTTTCTACTATATATATTTTTTATGATTTTCCCTTCTTTTTATCATATTTTGTTTGCTAAGTATATTTTAACCTGAACAATTAAATTTGACTTGTATTTTTTTTATTTTTCTAGTATGATAACTTCTATATAAGAAGTATCATTTTTTTTTTCGTATGACTAACCATTTACATTATGTTGAAAGAGATTCATTTATAATGTGAGGTAATGTTATTATTCAAAAAATTAGAAAGTTGATTATTCATTTTATATTATTTTTGGTTCATTATTCAAACAAATTTTTATATTTTTAATATTTTTCAAAAGAATTTGAAGATCAAAATTTAAATCAATAGATTATATAAGTTTAAAAAAAATTATGAAAAATAAAAAATTTATATGATTAAATTGACGTAGTTGCATTTTTTAGTTTTTGTTTTTAAAAAGTTTTGAACTAATTATTGTTTGTCATTATTACTTAAATTAGTACAAATATGAATTCTAAATTTCTTATCTTACAAAATATATAATAGTTCACAAAACTTATAAAATTGCTAATATAGCTTGTATAGATTTAATCTTGATTAACCTTATAAGATCCTCCCTCTAACCCTTTTTATAAGACGTTAAAGAAGTGTGGCTCTATCCCTTTTTATAAGTCATTTTACTGATTTTTAGATATATTTTAAGATAAACTTCTTATATTACCCTCAAACCTTTTTATGCTTCTTTAATGTTTTCTTCCCTATCCATTAACTCTTCACCTTGTTTACCGAATTCCTTCTCGGGAATCCTTCCTGTTTTCCCAATCCATTTACAGCTCTCTCGCTTTGGAAAAGAAAATTTTTTAGTTTCAAAGCTAGAGGAATAATTTAGGAAGAAAATTTTTTCCTTAATTTTTACAAAATGGCTGCAAATACCTTGTAAAAAGGGACAGAGAGAGTAGTACATTACAATATGTCAAACACTTGGTATGATCAGGTCTAAATGGAATAGTTTCTGAAGGATATTTTCATATATTTGAAATAATTATTTCATTTGTTTAGAATGCTCCATGCAATTCACATAATATATTTTAGAATTAATAGGTTTTCTATATTTTTCAAGAAATGAATACATTTTCTTTATCTAAAATTTATTTAAAGGTTAATTACTCACTATAACCTTGAACTTGTCCCGAATATTCACATATACCCTATACTATTTTTCAATCCATTCATAACCTTTAATTTTCAAAAGTACCCACTAATAACCTTTTGTTAAAATTATCTGTTAAGTAACTAACAAAAAGAAAAGGTTATTTTCGTATTTCTATAGCTTTTTCAGTTTTCTCTTGCTTGGATTTTTGTTCTTTTAGCGAGCGAAACCCCTTCAACTGGTTACAGAGGTCCCTTGTGTTAATAGGATGTAAATCGAGGAATGTGTACAGACTGGTAGAAGACAGGCGGAGAGGACGTAACGAGTAGACTGCCAGCTCAGGACAAATTTGTACACTTAATTTTTACAAATATCGATCTATATTCTTTCTTAATTCTCCTCCCAAATTCCAAGCCCAAATCAAAGACAATCTCAAAATACAGAAATATTTTAAAGGATTCTTCATCCATTTGAGAGACAGGATGCGGGGTATTGGGGCCAAGTCCTAGAAAGATTTTATAGGGTGGTTGGCGGGGATGTTGGTTGGCACCAGTGGGGTTCCTTTAACTATGTTAGTGAATGAGTTTCGGAGGGGGAGCAGAGGGTTTCAGAGCTGTTGATGTGTTACGGGATTGCAAAGATGGATAGGGACGATGTGGCAGCGTTCAGATTGCTTGACGGCAGATCGAAGGGTTTCAGCGGTGAATCTGGAAATGGTTTCAAAGATTAAATATGCTGTCAAGTTTTTAAAATCGTGAGTCTAAATAAATTTATTGGGATTCTGTAAACTCGAATTGTAAACTCGTCGAATTTACATTCCAAACATATATATATATACAGTTTTGCTAAAGTGCGCTCCGGAGCAATTTGCTACAGTGCACACGCAACCAAACAACACTGTAGCAAATTGCCGTTACGGTAACGGCCGGAGCGCGCATTAAGGCTCTTTCCGGAGCTCACTTTAGCAAATCCGTATATATATATATATATATATTAAATAATTTCATATTTCTATTATGTGCATCAAACTGTATGCTCTTTATGTGCACCTAAAGGAAAAATAGCAGAAATCTTCTACGACGTTGTGTTTTTTCAATCTGTCTACCTCACGGTGTCGCAAATTTCACTTTACAGATTGGAAAAACACAAAGTCGTAGAAGATTTCCGTTATTTTTCCTTCAGGTGCACACGAGGAGCACATGGTTGATGCACATAATAGAATTCCTGTAAATAATTTATATATCATCGCAATAAATAGATATCCCATTCCAAACATATATATATATATATATATATATATATATATATTAAATAATTTATATATCATCGCAATAAATAGATATCCCAATAATATAGTAAAAAAAGTCTAAAATTCATATTTATAAGTAATTCCAAATAAAATTACAATAAACTTACAAGTTTTATAAAACTAAAATTTATCTAACATTATTTAAAATATTAATCATCAAAATCAAATTTTATGAAAACATAAAAAACCAGATGAATAAGAAAAAACATCCATCATTGAAATCGAGACTCAAGAATGTCCATTGCAAGATTATCATCACTGGCTGTTTGTTCTTATCTCTTTGGCTGTTTCTCCTTCGCATATTATACACTAGCTGTTTGTTCTTATCTCTTTGGCTGTTTCTCCTTCGCATATTATAAAAATATGATATATTTATTTTGTAAAAAAGTACTGATATATAAAACACATTGATAACTAAATATGTAAAGGTTTGCTAGAGAGTTGGTAGGTGTGTTTAACTGAAGAAATTTTTTTAAAAATTTTGGGCACAATTTTAAAAACAATGGATGCCATATTTGGAGAGGTCGAATTAATGGCCGGAGCTTATGGAATTGCTGATGGGACAAAGGATTGCGGGTCAAACATGGATGAAGTTTTCGCAGCGGGATTTGACTAGTGGCGATATCCGTGCAAGTGTGGTGGCTGTGGGTTGAAACGGTGATGTGGGATTTGCGAGGCGAAGAAGGTTGGTTGGAAGACGGTGCAAATTTCAGAAAAGAATTGAAAGGGAAGGTCGCCAACAGAAGATGGCGAGTGTTTAGCTGGAGAAGGCAGACGGGTCTTTGATTTCTCCAGTTTGAATCCTTCCAAAAATCTTATCAGAGACGTTGCACTTCTTTTTGGCGCAGGAATTCTCGATAATCATAAATAGAAAAAAAAATTTCCCCAACTATTTAGACTGTCGGCTAGTTAGAGAAGAACGAAAACGAGAAGAAAGAACCGTCGGCAGGTAGAGAAAAAGGAGGAAGAGAAGAAAGAAAGAGAAAAAGAGCTAGGTTGAAAGTTTAGAATTTTTTTTGGACAAAAATACTCCTAAAAATGATCACGTGAATGGTGCATGAGATGCTCTTTTAATGACTTAACAATCTAAATTGACAAAAGCTTATGAATGGATAAGTTTGAGAGAAAGAAGTTATAGCCTTATAGGGATCGAAAATTAATAGAGTCATATGTAAGTATTTTGAATAAGTTCAAGGTTATGGTGGGTAATTAATGCTTTATTTAATTATAGTCATAACCTATAATATTACTTTCTAAAGTTATTATATGTTTTAGTTCTCAAATTATATCTCATTGGAAGTTTTAGTCTTTAAAGTTTTTTTTTTTTGCCTTTAAAATCCCTAAACAATTTACGGTTGGTCATTTTGATCCTTTTAATTAGATTCTTAAAAAATTTCATCGGATTTTGGAATTAACAGTGAGTTGACCAAAATAGAAAGGGTATTTCCATCATTACATTGTTCATAAGATAAAATTTTTGCAATTTCAACTCTTTCCCTAAAATTTTTCTTGAGAAACAACCTTCCCAGTGATCTTAATTCCAAGAACTAGAGGAAGAGAGGGCAATGTTCTAATCCCCCGAAGATGAAGATGATGACACCCAATTTATTTCGCAATTTCCAACCCAGGCTTCACCACTGCCTTATTGAAGCTACTTCAGAATTCAATACAATAGAATATTCTCCGGCACCTGCCCTTGGGACTGCTGCCTCTAAGTTTAATTCCAAATCCCTATCGTCAAATCTCTACCTCTTTTGATAATGTCGTGAGCCAGCCTACAGGAACTGAGATAAGTCAGGGTAACTAATCAAGTTA
The DNA here is from genome assembly GCA_028571225.1 of Parsonsia alboflavescens. Lineage (NCBI taxonomy): Eukaryota > Viridiplantae > Streptophyta > Magnoliopsida > Gentianales > Apocynaceae > Parsonsia > Parsonsia alboflavescens. Next base: position 16,720 of record JAOXNR010006935.1, read on the forward strand.
GGGTTTTTTCTCTCTAGCTAGCAAACTAGATCTGGATAGCATCAGGTGCGGGCAGATTCATGGCCTAGCACGTAGCACTGGTGCAGAGGATTCCAACAGCAACTGAGCAGTAGCAGTGACGGCGGGCTGAAGCAATGACGCTGCATGGGGTCAAGCTGCACTGGCCAGCATTGTCACCAGGTAGCAAGTGGCTGGAATCAAGGTGGCTAGGCAGGTGGCATATGCACAAATCGGATCTGGTGGCTTCTGAGGTGGCGGCTAGAGTTTTATTGGAGAAGAAGACCTGCAGACGAGAAACTCTTTCTATTAGGAGGCCCATGGAGTTTGGGGATGAATTCGTATGGCAAATAAGACACCTATAGCTATAGTGTTCATCTCTATAATTTCTTGAATGCCCCTATAGCTGGTAATATATCAGAAAGACTTTGGTTCAAAACATTTTGGTTCCTATTTAGAGAAATTGGTCCCACCATGGTTGGAGCTATAAAAACAGCCTCCATATTATCGGTTGGAACTTTTCCAGAGCCCAGAAACTCGCTCTTGTTCTCATCACTACCAATGGCGACATTGCTAATACCAACCCTTTAAGACCGTTGATGAAGAGATGACACTTGATAATTTCTTTATAGAGCTACTGCTGGTCTAGAACACCAAAGGTGGTGGTGACGGCTACGGACGGATGGTGGTAGAGAGGAGTTCAAATAAAGCAGTTTGGAGTGGAGGACATCGTCCAATTTAAAATCTTCCTTTTCCATTTCCTGAAAAGATTCCTTAGGTTATTTGTTCTTGAATCTTGATGATTGGGTATTTTTCTTTTCTGTAATTGAATTCTTGAAAATTTATTGAACTATAACTTGGCTTTTGCTCCTTCCGTGAAGGCTGTTTCTCAAGAAAAATTTTAGGGAAAGTATCGAAACTGCAAATATTTTATCTTATGAATAGTGTAATAACGGAATGCCCCTTTCCATATTGGTCAGCTCACCGTCGACTCTAAAATCTGATAATATTTTTTAAGAATTCGGTCAAAATGACCAATCATAAATTGTTTAGAGATTATAAAGGCAAAAAAATATATATATTTTAAAGACCAAAGCTCCAAATGGGATATAATTTGAAGATTGAAATATACAATAACTCTTTCTTTCTAATAAAAAAAATGATAATTAGACCTTGCACGATAATCACCTAATTTAATTAAAAGTAACATATATAAAAATATATATATATTTATTAAAAAAAAAGGATTACCAGTGATTCAAATAATTCTCACCTTCACATGATTAATTTAGATGAAAGCATTAAGAATTAACTTTTTAATTAATGATTTGTCAGCATAAAAGAACTATTTAATTGTTAAGTCGTTTTAGTTTAGTGGTAAACAATAATACTTAAGATCGGGAGGTATCGAATTTGAGACACGATGAGGAAAAGTGAGGTGTTACTGTTAATGCTCGAGGGGAGGGGTATAGGGAGGATTAAGGGAGGCACGAGTGTAAAAAAAGATTTTAAAAGGAGGTATCCACTTAAAAAGTGAATTCAAGAAAATAGTTATATCATCAATAACATTACACACGTATTAATTGACAATCAACTCTCTTTTGTTATTGCAATATTCATGAGTTGCAACTTGTATACTTGACAACAACTAACATAGTTAAATTTAACTCTCTATCAACTCAAGATGATTTTAGTTGCAGGTAAGATTTTAACATGGTATCAATATAAAAATTTATATATATATTATCTGGATGATCAAGAATATAAGAGATGCATGAATGGTCAAAATCTTCTATCCACTTCACCAACCTTGGAAATCAAAGGTGAAAAATTGGGTTGCAAAAGGGGAAAGATACAAGAAGAAATAGCTGGAGTTGTTAATAGAGTTTGGTATTCTTCATGAATGGCAATTGGAAGAAGGGATACCAAAATATGGCACCTTATTTAAGGAGTTCTTCATCATTTTGGCATTTAAACAGAGTTGAAAATTGATATATGCAGAACATGTCAATTAATGATGCCAGTTTCCCCCGCAACCACACAAACACTGATGGCTTTAAACTACTTTGATGAAAAGCCACCAATCATTCCCCAAAATTTGCATGTCATCTCTAATTACTCAAATTCGAATTATGTAAGTTCAAAATTATTTCTCTCTTATATCAAAATTCAACATTTGTCCCACCCCCTAGCTCAATTAAGTGTAAATTTTTTTTCAATATCATTCAAATTACGTGTCAATAAAAAAAATTAAATAAAAGAATAAATTGGCGATATGATGAAAATTCTCTCAACCAATATGAAAAATTCTAACGACATAAAAAATAACGTGACATTATCATCGAAAATTGATTACATTTGTACGTATTTTTCAATCGGACCACCTTAGAGGGACTAAATTTTATAAAAAAACTATGCTACAAATTAAGTGTCACCCCTACAAAAGGTTGGTAATGTATTTGTCATGAACTATTTTTAAATGTCTCATTCTTTGTTCACATCAGTCATTGCATCATATTCAAAGAATAGAAGAAAATAATATGAAAAGACTGTGCCCTTTTCGTTTGTTTCACTATTCCCTGGGCACTATTGGGATATCTACTGTTGTTTTTTCCCTTAACTTTGTCTTGGGACAGTTCATTATAATTAACAGTAATCTAAACAAGAAAAGGGAGATCATTACCAGTCAAAAGGAACTTTCCTGAATGAGTATGAGACAGTTCCCTTGTCCATTCAAATTCCATGAATTCAAAACTTACATTCCCTTTTTAATTTTGTCTTGCCCGAAGATTATAAATTTTTACCAAGTTACCCTTATGAACTGCACAATTGTAACAGTCTTAAATACTCCCTTCATCCCCAATTATAAGTTATTCAAATTTACATTTTTGTCTCCGATTATATATCACTGTTGATAGTTTATGGATATTTTATTAATTTTTTTCAATATTACCCCTTCCCTCTCTTTCCTTATAAAACCTATTTTCTTTCTTGTATTCTTGATGTTGTTCGCTATAGGGATATTGGAGGAGGCAGGGAAGGGGACTTTATATTAATATTAACAAAAATGACTATAAGGGATTTATAATTAGATATAGAGGAAATATTCTTTTAATTAATTTATTTGACTAATTTATATGGTTATTGTTACAAAAACAAGGATATGTTGTAACTCGTGTTATTTATTATTCGGTTTAAATAATAAATTGAACGAACCAAATTTCTGAAGAACTAAGTTAAATAGTATTTTAAGTTTAAAAAATTATATTTATGTTAATTAATTATTTACAAAATATAAAATTGCCATTTGTTTTTGTTTCATATCTAATTATTGGTTATTGTGGTTAAAATTTGATATGTGTGTTAGGTTTTACAGATATATAGCTAGGTTTGATTCGATTTAGTTAGAAATTTTGGTAAGTCAGAATTAATTAAAACCAGAATTTTAAAGAAAAAATTAAAAATAAACACCCATACCTATTATTACATATCTTAGTTTTTTTTCCCCCATAAAATACTATCTAGCTCATTCAATATTTTATTTTAACTTTAATAAATATTCTTAAGAAAATAGTTTGATATATTTACCTCTTTTTTTTAATATAATAATACTCGTTCTGTCCAGAATGAATGTCTCATATTCCATTTTGGATTATTCGAAATTGAATGTCTCATATTTCATTTTGAATTGCTCTAAATTGAATGTCTCATATCTTAAGTTAGTAAGAATTTTTTTAAGAAAATTAACAATGGGATGGATTAATGAACTAAGTCAAATCTTTTTATTAAATTGGGGACAAATTAAATCGGGACATTCAAGAGTATCAATTTGTTAATAAATATTTAATTAATATATAAAATGAGACATTTATATAAATTGTAAAAACTTAAATTTCTTTTTCATGAACCAATAAAACCTATAAAATTATCGAAAAGCTAGAGAGACTTCTAAACCTGTAGAGAGTAAAAGATTACACTTAGATTCTTTTAACACAATCATGATCACAGCTAGTAGTTTGCTACCATGGTACTTTATATAACATAATAATAATTCAAATTGAAATCAATTAGCTGCATGTCCTACAACAACGTAAAAGATATTTTCTCTAATGATGGAAAGGTTTTTGCTTAATTATGAAAATTGACCTCAAACAAAAGCTTTTACCCCAAAAGAGAAACCAAACCTATAAGCCTATTGAAGTTAATTTTCCACTTTTACCTTGGCCAACTTTGGTATTCTTCTTCTTTTTATAGATGAATTTGCAAGTGTATAGAAAATTATAAAATATATGTATAATAATATTTTAATACTAGTTCTATTTATCGTTCACATATTAGAAAATGAATTAATTCGAATTTAAAACCTATGATATGCATGATGCTTAACAACAACTCTAGGCTTTACATTCTTGATGAAGAAGAGAGAAAGAAATATTTGTGAATACTTTTATAAATAAATTATTTAAATAAACAGCATAATTATTTATTTTTCCCTCAAAAATAAGAAAGAAAAGAAGGGGGAAAAAAGGGGTCGGCAAAGAGATTAGATTACATCTGACAACTCCACCTATATCATAAACTAGCGTAACATTTAATAATATTGGGTGATTAATAAAAACCCTCCAAAATTGGTATTTTGGTCCTGCAAATCATACAAGAATAACGTAGACATTCTGGGGGTTGTAATAAATTGAGAAATGAATGATTAGGGCCAAAATCATTTTCCGGCAACTAAATTTACAGGTAGTTGAGGACGATGTTTGATGCCGGAATGATTCCGCTGTGAGCGTATTCTCTCTCTCTAACATTAAAAAAAGCCTTTTTTTTATCTTAATTCACGGTATAATACTAATAATCATTTTGGGTTAAAATATGTCGATTGCTTTATTTATCATCATCACTTAAAGATTGAAAAATTTTTACAAGTGAATTGCATTATTATTATTATTATTATTATTACTCTCTTTTTTTTTTTTTAATTGAATGACAATTTGTCTATTTTAGGATGTTCGGAATTGGATCTTTAATTTAAGGCTCTGAATTTTTTGACTCTTCTTCTACATCACCTCTGATAAACTAAGCATACACGTATGCTTTTGCAGATAATATTTGATTAATAAAATTTTAAAAAATTATACTAAATTTTAATGATAGTTTATCTAAATCGAATAATATATATTATTTTATTAGATAATATAGAAGAAGGGCTAGAATATCTCTGAACCTTAATTTAAGGTTTCACAACAATTAACTTAAATATCCCATTGCCATTATAAGAATGAGAGGGATAAAGAAGTAAATCACAAAAAAATCAAACATACTTTTGAATTCTTAATGATGTCGAAGTGAAACATTTAATTTAAAAAGAAGGCAGGGTAAGATATCCCCCTTCCCAGCAATTTCTTGGGATGTACTTACCTTTTTGAGATGGATGGAACACAACAAAGGCTAACATCTGTTTCGAATATGTAAAAAAAGAAGTCACATGCAAGTGAAAGTTTGTTAAGCTATTAATTGAGAGGTGTGTGTGATTATTAATTTGGAGCTATTTACCCTCATTTATTCTTTTGCCAAACTGTTGTCATGCATCAATTTATATTGGTCAAATTTCTTGATAAATACATTGTCCTTTTTTATTATTAACCACACCAAGTCTTTATTTGGGTAAAATCATTTATATGATGGAAACTATTTAAAATTACCTTCAGTTAGAATTCTTTCCATTAATTCAAGGTTTTATAGTTGGAGGGTCATAAGTACTCCAACTCCAACCAATAATATTATGAAAAATAATTTTAAAAGCTTTTTCTTTTACCCTTTAAATATCTGTTGCTGCCTAAAAATGCCTTTTGGAGTTGAATATATGAACCCATAATTGATGGAATAGTTGAAAAAAAAAAAAAATGAGAGACTTCTTTCTTCAATTAAAAACATTTATTCATGGTGGGGTTAAAATATCTTCAAACTTTTTCTTCTTCTTCTTTTTTTTTTTTTTTTTTTTGAATTTAACTTATAGCTATCACATTGTTGTGATCTAGTAGATGTTTCACAGATTTAAAAAAAAATAAAAAAATGATAGAGGCACATCAACTGAATAAGAATTTTTTTTTACACTGATAACATTATTAATAGATCCAATTAATTTGATGAAATCAAAATATAATAAACCTCAACCGTGCTATATTTATTACTTTTATAATTTGAATCAATGATCTTTCAATCACGAGTGAAACTACTTATCTCTCAAACAAAGTTCTTAGAAATAAAATAATTGTCATAAATTCTTTTCTATAATATCCAATTTCGAAGCAATCCAATTTAAAATGTCCTCAATACTAATGTACATTTTTTTAAGGTTTGAAGTTAAAAGGTAGTACTTCCTCAGTCCCTATTTATAAGCTATTTATTATCATCGGATTTGTTGAGGTGCGCTCCGGAACGTGCCTTAATGCACGCTCCATCCGTTTCGATAACGGAATTCTTGCTTCGCTTGGTTGGCTGCATGAGCACCGTAGCAAGAATTCCATTACGGTAACGGTTGGAGCGCACACCGTTGTTATGATTATGTCAATATTAATGTAAAATGTTTGTTTTTCTCTTCAAAATATTCTATGGAGAAAAACATTAAGAAAGAATGGGAGAAATTTGTCTTATAAAGAAAATAGGTAATATTAAAAAAATAAATAAAATATTTATTAAATTATCAAGAATAACTTACAATAAAAATAAATAAAAAAGGAACTCAATTAACTTATAAATAAACACTAAGTAATACTAACTAAGAATATAAAACTCTTGTATACCTAGAGAAATTGGATTCAACAGAAATTTCGGCCCAAGGTTATCCACTTTGTGCAGTATTTCTCGTAACCAAAAATGGCCTTCTATTGCTGTGGGCCTGCTTTTATCAACCCATTTAGAGCGAGCCCCACTTTCTCTCGTCCCCGAGCCTCACCTTCAAAAGTCACCGCTGGCTTGCAAAAATACGCACTCTGCTTCCTCCTCTCTTTCTCGTTTCTCCATAGCCATCCATGGAGCCATGGCTAGAAGACTTAGCAGACGATCTCCAAAGCATAAGCTTCAATTCCACTACAACCACCACCACTACAGCCACAAACGCCACTGACATCCACCGCTCCACCAGTTCCGGTTCGGAAACCACTTGGACTGCGACCACATCCTCCTCTTCCTCCGCCCGCCACCTCTACCCTCCATCATCCAGTAAACCCCATTCCGCCACTCCGTCCGGGGACCCATGCTGGGATGCCATTCGACGCTCCCGTTCATCCACTTTAGCCTTCGGGGACCTTCGCTTCCTCCACCGTCTAGGCTCCGGCGATATCAGTTCCGTATACCTTGCTCAGATCAAATCACCAGAGCCAACTTCTGAACCGGCTTTTTTCGCTGCCAAGGTTATGGACAGGAAAGAACTCGCCAGCCGTAATAAAGAAGGAAGAGCAAGGACAGAAAAAGAAATTCTCGAAATGTTAGACCATCCATTCCTCCCAACGCTTTATGGCACCATCGACTCCCCCAAATGGTCCTGTCTTCTCACCGAGTTCTGCCCCGGCGGCGACCTCCACGTCCTCCGCCAACGTCAGCCCAATAAATGCTTCCATGAATCAGCTGTCAGGTAAAGTAATTCACTGACTACGTCCGTGATGAATCATTACTGAAAAATTATTTCCAGGAAATTTTCTCCTATTTTTTAAATTTGGATATGATGATAGAAGCGATGACTCTAAGTCTTAACTATTGATGTGCCGTTTCGGACGGGTGGGGCACCCTGCCCAGGTATTGATAGGAACCGGGAGGAGTAGTAACAGAGTGTCAGTTCCTGGGACCCCTTCAACCAGTCATTTTCTCATGATATACAAACTGTTTTTTTATTACTATGGAGTTTCATAATTCGATTTTTATTTTTAAAAACTTGATTTTGGTTGCATGTATAACTCTTAAAATTCTACGTAAAATTTCGATTAATTACTGTTTGGGTTGGGTTAAAAAAGGGTTTTCCGAGATGTCTAAGCCAGCGAAACACGTGCTGAAGTTCAATTAACTTTGTACGGTTGCACTCCGAATATCCAATCAAAATGTGACACGCGTCTTCTGAAAAAGCTAAATGTATTTTTTAAGTATTAAGAAGAAAGAGTCAAAGACCGTGCTTGGTTAATGCCCGGTTTGGAGGGCGATGGCTTTGGATGATTCACAGTTGTATTTTCAAAGAACTAGGGTTCATAGACTTGAAATTATTTCCGTTAAATTTTCCTGAATTTCTGGGATATCGCTTCTCAAGAATATCTATTTTAATAGTAATTTGGGAGTATTACCTTCATGGTCAATGGTTAATTTCCTTAATTTTGGCTTTGTTTTGGATTTTTCTAGTTGACAGAAAAAGAAAAAGGAAAAAATAAAAATAAAAATTACTGAGACCTTAGAAAAAGGTAACATTTTTTGGAGTATTTGACTTGTGAATTGGATTAAAAGATGGATCATGAAAGTATGCACAAATTAAACAAAAGAAATATGAAAAGGACGCATGTTTTTAAAGGCATTAGGTGTGTGCAAATTGAACATTAAAGAAGGCATATTGTACAAGGATTGAAGCATGCTTTGTGATATATGTCTTGTTGGTCTTGCCACATTTGGATTAAAGTTCTTGATTTTACAGAAAGTTATGCACCCCTTTATCTTGAATTGATGTTTTTTATGGGACTGAAAATTTGGCACGAGTAAGTGAAAGAGTGGTATATATGCAAGTCAAGTTACCAAAACCATTGCCTTTTCCTCTCTACCTCAGTGATGTATTTCTTCCCATTTTTCTGATTTTCCCTTTATTATCTGGTGTCGAGCAAACTGCTTGTATATAAATAGAATATCTTGAATTTCCACCATGTTAAGCCCACATGTGGCTCGAGAGAAGCTAATGGCAGAAGCACATGGGGGTATGGTGTTTTATCTTTTATTTGATACTTTTCTTGTGAGTCTAAAACTTTCTAGCTGAATTTGATTTCAGACCTTAAAAATATTGTATCACTCTCTATTTAATCTTTTAAAAGAATTATATTTCATCCATGGATTGCCTAATTTGAGACCTTATACATGAATAAATCATAAATCATATGTATTGGATATACTAAAACACTCTACCTACCTTGAAAGAGTATATGACCTTTTACGTGTCTATGTATCATAAGAGTGGGGTGGGGTGGGGTGGGAGGATTAATTTTTGCAATATGTGATGCATTAGGCAATTGGGTTTTGTGATGATTGAGCTTTTTTTTTAACCTCAGAAGCTCTGTTTAGACTTTGATTTCTTAGAGATATCAAAATTAGAAAAATCATGTTATCTGGTACAAGATTGATGCCGTCATGGGTCACTATGATAACGAGTTGTTATAATCATTTTAATACATCTTTTGTATCATATTGATGCATTCATGCAACACTTTAGAAAGCAACCAAAGAAAGAGAACAAAAAGGAAAAAGAGATTGACACTAATATGCCATAATTCAGGGGCCAAAGTAGCCCCCAACCCTTTCCTGAATTGCTGAATTGTTTGAGAAGGGTCTTAGACAGGCCTTGGAATAAAGTCTACCCACAAGGGAACATTCTGGTCCCTATTATCATTTGATACTCTACCTAATACTTTTGTTAGCTTCATTATTCATGATGAATTCAATCAGTTTGTGGTTATACTTTAATTATACTTAATAGAGTTTTTAAAGATTGTTTAACAATTTGGAACCCATCTTTGATTAGGTGACAATAATAAAAACTCTCATGAAAGTGGTTGCATTGCATGCCATTCTTTCTGAAGGTTGTTCATTTGTTATAACCGAACTTAATTGTGGATTCAGAGCTTCAACTTGGAAATTTTTTAACCCATATATATGTATATAAATATATATCTATATATGATCAGATTCTATGCTTCAGAAGTTGTGGTAGCTCTTGAATACGTTCACATGATGGGGATTGTGTACCGTGATTTGAAGCCAGAGAATGTGCTGGTTCGGTCAGATGGTCATATCATGCTCACCGACTTTGATCTTTCTCTGAAATGTGACACTTCCACTTCAACACCAGCTCAAGTAATTTCCAAGCAGAATCCTAACGTTAATGGGCCTCCGGGAACAGAGTACGGCCGCCTAGATCCACCGCCATTTACCTCCACTTCTTGCATTCTTCCTAACTGTATAGTCCCCGCCGTATCCTGCTTCCACCCTAAGCGGAAGAAGAAGAAGAAGCCGGGCCAGCATAATGGGCCCGAGTTTGTTGCCGAACCGATCGACGTAAGATCAATGTCTTTCGTTGGGACACACGAGTATCTGGCACCGGAGATTGTGTCCGGCGAAGGTCACGGTAGTGCCGTAGACTGGTGGACTCTGGGGATATTTATTTTCGAACTATTTTACGGGGTGACACCCTTCAGGGGAATGGACCACGAGCTAACCTTGGCTAATATCGTGGCTCGAGCACTCGAATTTCCGAAAGAGCCAGCCATACCAACCAACGCCAAAGACTTGATTACGCAACTTCTGGTTAAGGATCCTGGTAGGCGGATGGGATCAACCATGGGTGCCTCGGCGATCAAGCACCACCCGTTCTTCCAGGGTGTTAACTGGGCACTCTTGAGATGCACATCTCCGCCCTTTGTCCCTCCAACTTTTAGTAAAGATGTTCTCTCTGATTACGAAAGTTGTCCTGATACCCCCGTGGATTATTACTAGTATCTCTATCTATCAATAAATTTAATTTTTATGCTGCTCAAACCATTAATATTAGTAGCTAGTGGTACGTAATAAATCTTTTCTTTTTAAAATTTAAGATAAATTTAAAATAAGAATATTCAAATTCCAACAACATGATATATGTGCATGAATTTTCAAAGAAATGGGCACTGTGTAAATCTCTACTTATTTGGGAAACATTAAAAAAAGAAAAAAGTGTGATATGATAGGAATTCTTCTCAACACTGAAAATGACTCTAGACGTATCGTTTAATCGAAGTCTCTTACATAATAACCTCCAACCAAAAAATTATGGGGGGAAGGGTTAAAGGGATAGGGCCAGAAGAAGCTTCGTTTTCAATAAAGTGAAATATAATACTAATACTACTATTGATGAACAAGAAGTCAATGCCGGTGTCGGAAGCTGCGGATCTCGACAATGCATGCACAAAGTAAAAAACTAAAAATATGAATGAATAATAATAATAAAATGAAAATGCTTGGCAGAAGAAGGTGGTCGTGGCGAAGTCCGTCGTCCATAGGGGTGTTGAGATGGCATGGCATGAAATATGTAATGGGGTCCCCCTGCATCGCAGCAATGGCCTGACGGACTCCCGAGCATTTGGCCCGGCCCACAACCACGTGCTTTGTTTGTTGCTTTTGTTGCGTGGATTTAAATTTATGTGATCTAACTTATCTGATTTTAAAATCTTGTGTTTCGGACTTTTGCGTGACTGCCCTCGCATTGACTTGGACACACCATCAACATTTCACAGGTGAAGTCATTATTTCTTGCATCCTTTTTTGTGAGGAAATATTCAAAATTTATTTAAGATTTTTCACATTTATTAAGGAAGAAAAAAATAAATAATTCACTAATTTAGACAAACTGTTTAAAAATTTTGATTAAGAAAGACTTATAAGGAGTAAGAGTGAAAAAATAATAATAAATACTCCTAAATTCTTAAAAAGCAATATATATTATATTTATATATATACATATATAGAATAATGTTATAGAGTGCTACGAAACATATCTCGTAAATGACTTCAATTAAATCTTTAAGGATCAAAGTTAGCGATTAGTTATTAAAAAAAAATTCTTCTATAACATTTTTTATAAATTAAATCCTAAAAAAAAACCTAAACCTTAGGGGTTCTAGATTAGATTTTATTTTATTTTTTAAAAAACAAAAGATAGTTGACCGTTACAAATTTAAACGGAGCACTTTTTTTTTTAATTTAAAAAAATAATAAATTTGATCCAATATTTATGGGGCTTAGTTTATACTTTTAAGATATAATATATAAAACAAATTTACAAAATATATTTTTTTTTATTGAAGACATGTATTGACAACTAACTTTAATTATTAAAAACTTAATTGTGCATTTTATACAGAGTGTACTAGTACACACTCTTTCTCTCTCTCTCTCTATATATATATATATATAGGAATAGTGCAGTGTGCTACGTGACACACGGATGATGTGTGCGGCAAGCCCATTAAGACATCGCTTCTTTCAATTCAACTCAAAATAATAATAATAAAAAAAAATTTAAATCTGATGGAGGAGAAGTACGACGATGATCGACGAAGCAACATCCATTTGCAACCCCACCCTTGCCATCACTAATGCCCCAAACTCTCACTAAGACCCCACCCCAGTGCCTCGTTAATTGCACCCCTAGATCTGCACTCTTTCTCGCCTTGCTACCCCTCACAAGCCCTTTGCACTGCTTGGCTCTCCTCCACAACCTTTTTTTTCCAAAATCTGTGAAATGACTTCATTTCATAGGTGGTTTAACAAAAAAAAAAAAAAAAAAAAGCATGACATCATTTCGTTGGTTGTATACACAGACGCACACGCTAAGGTGCGCTGGTTAGCAATTCCATAGCTATATATGTATGGAGTGAGTCTCAAAATATAAATAAGTAAAATGAGATAATTCACTTGGCATCCCATGAATGATCCCTGCCATGGAATTCTTGTTACGCTCAACCCATTAGAATGCAAATTGTGTCTATACAGCCATATACTTACACAAAGCCCATCCTTGTATAGGCTTTTCTACTCTTGTTAAGTGGAAATCCATCGCTTGTATCAAATTACTATTTATAAATTATTTAGATTAATTTTTCTTATAATTAAATTTAAGTTATTATTATTAGTTTAATAACCTTTTACTATATTAATCTTTAACTCTTTTGTTTTCTTAATTGATGATGTTAGTTTGATTAAAATCATATTAGAAACATTTTTTAAAAAAATTTATTTTAATTTTGACAAAATAATGATTATTAATTTATAAATAATGAGTTGATAGACCCCAAACATACCAACGTTCACACTAGGGTTTTGGCAAAATTGGGTTCGAATTCGGCCACGGGTCCTTTGGACCCTCACCCTGCCCGCAACCACTGGAAGCAAGCGAGCCCCCTAGCCTAACCCGGGAAGGGATCGGAGGGACCCGTGGAAGTACGAACATGCTAAACAGAAGAAGCTAGCTGTTGACCACTATTTGGCTCTCAAATCGGAGCACCCACAGTCTACGCCTTGGATGTTGCGGAGGTTGCAATCCCTGGTTGGGTTTAATTCTTCCGGGAAGTAGGCCTGCGGGGGTAGCGAAGGTGGCTCCATGGAGTACTAATTAATCTAACTATTTCACATGGGTTCCCTATTGAGGAGTGGCAAAGTTAAATGGCAATAACTCAGTTGACCTATCTCAATTTTGGGGGACAAGGGGTTTTAATTTCAATTAGGAAATTTTGATTAACATTTCTCCTTTTAAGTGAATGGAACAATAAAATTAAAAATGTCACTACTTTTAGATGAAAGAAATACATATCACACTAATCGACTCACAAATTGTGGGGTGGTGAACATAAAAATTTAATAGGTTTGAAGCAATTTATTTTCAATTCAAATAGATCAATCAAATTTGGATTTAACTATATAAATACTTTTTTTTGGTCCAAGTATGAAAATTATACTATCAAATATGCAATAAATTTGTTGCATTCGAATTTGAATACAGGTAAACTCAATTTGTTGACAATATTATTCATTTGTGAACATAATAGATAAGACAATATAATCTAATACGTAATCATGAAAATTCTACAATTAAAATAAAAAAAAAACAAAATTATCCTAAAAAGAAGAAGATTGTTCGGAGATGAAATCTCAACAATAAAGGAAAATAGTAACAAATTTTTACTTTGTCAAATAAATTCAAGGAGTTATTTTTTAAAAGTTGTAAAAATAACATTAAAAAACCAATCACTTCGCTTGGTCTGTCCATAAATTGACAAAGGTAAAAGATTTAATTTTCAATTGACAAAGGCCCAAACTTGGTGCTAATTTGAAATTAACCCAACAAAATATTTGACTCATATTTTGGCCCAATGGACCAAAAAGAAAATTTACCAAAAGTTTAGGGGCAGGTTTACAATTTTAAGAAAACAACTTGGAAATATTTTTCGGCGGCAATCGATCTCCGAAGCTCCACAGAAACCATATAGCAGCAAGAAAATCTGCATGTAGCAGCAAGAAAATCCTCTCAAAAACTTTGGATAATTTATTAATAAAATGTCGGAATTGGAAGAACAGATTGAGAACGCAAGCTCAGCCACCGGGCCACTCTCAACGGAGGCCTTCGTCGACGATGAAGAACCCGTCATAGGGCCCGGCCCGGCCCCAGCACCTCGTGGGCGTCCCAAGCGTCCTCTTGAATTCGAGCAGGCCTATCTCGATTCACTTCCATCTGCTAACATGTAAGCTTAAATGCGCTCATTTCAATCTCTCTTTCTCATTTGTGTAAACACTTATGAAAGTCGAATTTCAGGGTTTAGGGTTTTTCATTTGTTTGAGTTCTGCGATTTGAAGTGGTTTTTGTGGATACCAAGTTTGTTGCTTTAGTTGATGAAAGTGTGCTCATCTTCATTTAGTTCCATCATTTTGCTTCGTTTGGAGAGCATGTTAAAAAGCTTATATCACTTCTCATTATTCCCTCGTGAAGTTTTGCTGCTCGTTATTGATAATTTTGTTGCTTTGAGTAACTTAACTGATATAGACGTCATTGTTAAAGCATGCACACCGTATTAGAGAAGCCTGTAGGCAATCACTGTAATGATGAGATACTGTGTACCTTATAGCTCCTTCATGCATTCTTATCTTCAGTCCTTATTTCCATTGCCTACCTTTGCTTCTTTCAATTTGTATGTACTTCAAAGAATAACACCCTCAGAGTACAAACCAGTTCATAAAAATAATTATGCTGCCCCTCATGCAAACTTTGATGATTGTTACTATAGCATTTGTTTCCTTGTGTGTTACTACTCATTTTCAATAATTAGTGTTTCATTTTGATATTTTCACAACTAAGAAGATTAGATTGTTTTAATAAAGACCCAACTTTGAAACCTGGGAAATAAAAGAGTCGATTAATGTAGTGATATATCACTAAATAATAAATAAAGAATAGGGGTATTATTGAAAAAAAAGAACAATTAATACACTCATGATTTATTAAACATGACAAATAATTTAGAATCAACCAAATCTTCAAATGTGACTGTTATTATAACACGGAAGTTGTACTTTTTGCTCTTTAATTTTCTCCATTTACAATGTGATACATGAGCAGTAGTATTTGGTGTAAAGTTGTGCTACTTAATGTGATTCCTATCTAAATGTATCAATTATAAACAATGGTTTGACATTTCTTCTGGGTCCATGTACTGTTGTTCCTCCCTCTCTATGTATGAATTAGGCAAATGTCAAGATGGATCACTGTTGGATAAGAATCACCAATGGGACAGGCTTATCTGCATGATGCTTCTTGAAGTTGAGAAATAGGCATGTAGGAAATGTGTTCAATCCCATGAAGATGTCCATTTATAATAATGATATAATGGGAAGGCCTTGTTTAACTAACTTATGAGAAGAAACTGCATTTTTTTTTTTTTGGTGTTTGTGTTTGTGTCTTTCTTTTTGTTTACTCAATAGTGATGCCTTTTTCACGAGTATAAATGGCTGGAAGGCTTACTGTTGGGCAAGAAATGGAAATATGAGAAGTGGCATGTTTGCATGAATTTGTTGAAGAATGAGAAGTGGAGACCCATGATAGACATGTGGGATGATACATTTGATAGAAATTACTGTGTAAAGAAAAACAACTTTCATCAAGTCAGGAACTGGAAGCTTTAGTTCAAAAACTAAGTGAAATAAAAAGGTTAAAAGAAGGGTTTTGATATCCTGAAGGCAGAGGAAAATATATAAGGGCAATGTTAATTTCACTTGGAGCTAAACAACAAGTATATGCTTCTTGCAAGTACTTTATATTATGCTATCTACTTGTATGAAGCTTAATGAATCAAGGACAAGGAGTAAGTTGACTAATAACTGTTTTGTAGGTATGAGAAGAGTTACATGCACCGTGATGTGGTCACTCATGTAGCCGTGTCTGTTGCTGATTTTTTCATAACTGGGAGCGCTGATGGTAAGAAAACCTAATATTCAAGCCATACTTAATTTTAGTTTTTAGATTAACTTTCACTCTAGATTTTCTTTCAACTTGGTGTTTTGCAGCAATCTATGCTGCTTCAGAATTCATCATAGTTTTGTCCTTTCCGAGTTTGATGGATGAAAATTTCCCTTCTTTTTTACAAGTGTTGCAGTGAGATTTTGCATAAATTAAATAGTTGTGACCATTTGAAAAATGTATTCAACATAAAATATAAATCTTCTAAAAAAATGACAGTTAAGAAAAATAAATGATTGTTGTCACATGTTACTTGTTAAAGCCAGTTTTAGAAAAGAATTCTAGAAAATTCTGCAATGGTGGATATATTGCATGAAATGTTTCTTGTAACTTTTCATGTGCGGTTCTACATTTTATTTTTGAATGGGAGAAAATTTTTCATTTTCACTCTTAGATGAATGTGGATATCAAAATTAAATAATTATTCGTTTCATCTCTGATGGAGATTATTTATTAAAGTAGTATGCTGAAGGTTTATCTGTGGTTTAACTGATTGGCACATTTTGGTACTTGTTTCACAGGTCATTTGAAGTTTTGGAAGAAAAAGCCCATAGGCATTGAATTTGCAAAGCATTTTAGGTCTCACCTTGGACCAATTGAAGGCCTTGCTGTGAGTCTCTCCTTTTCCCACTTTTCATTAGCTCTTGACTTATGGCCATGACTTCTATGCGGCTTTTCATGGTTGAAAAATTTGACAGTGAGAAAAGCTGAGTACATGGCATTTAGCAATGGTAGGAAAACTAAGCTCGGTATCTTGTTGCTATTGTCCTGAAATGCTAGGTTTCCTCATCCTCTATGACTTTTGTCCTAAAGTCTTTAGGATTAGTCCCTCTTTGATCATATATGTAGGCATTCCTTGGTCATATGTGTTGAAATTGGCTGATCTGTTCTTTCAAAATGCATCGTTGGCATTAAATTTGGGTTAAGAAGAAAAAATATTAGTTTCAACCTATTGAAGGCCTATGAATGTTCTGTCAGTAGTTCTCTATTTTTCTCAAATCATTAGCAATTTAGTGTTTACACTAGCTGTGCATGCCTTGATGTTTCGTAAGCATGGAAAATATGATCATGAGATAAAGAAGGGTGAACAGTGTATATGTTTGGTTTGGAATTAGCCTTAGCTTTTTGTTCTCAGACATCTTCTCCTCTCTTCACAAAAACAGAGAAGGAAGAAAAGAGGGCATTTGCTTCAGAAACTTTTTTTTTTTCCATTTTTCTCCTTTTCTCCTTCATCCTTTAACTATATATATATATATATATATATATATATATATATATATATATATATATAT
>JAOXNR010006945.1:0-34282 GCA_028571225.1 Parsonsia alboflavescens
TACCCTTCTTTCGGCCTCGTCTACTCTCCTTTCCAAAGGTGGAAAAGTATCAACATATGGACTCATTGTAGGCTGGTTCATCATGCATGGAATTGGTACTGGTTGTCTTGGAGTGGTCTTCTCCGCCTGCTTGCAATAAGGTGAGGGCTTGTAGTAGTCCATCTTCTTTTTCAAGATTTTCTTAATGGATGGTAGGGTGGATGGAGGGCTTTCCTCATTCATCAATAGTGTGGATGTCTTGGGAAATGGCTAAATAAAAATCCGTCAGATCTTTGAAGGGTTTCCAAATTGGCATTGTCATGTCCTTGTCTTCATCATCATCCCCTAGAGGACGTCTGTTCGAACATCTACCAGTTTTCCTTTTATTATTATTTTTTTTTATCGTCCCTTGGGACTTCATTTTCGTCATTGGAGGAATCTTCAGCACACAAGCATTCTGGATCACAAAGTCCAGATCCAGGGGCATCCCATAAAAAGTGGCCGTTGACATGGGAAGTATAGCTAGGTTCTATGAGATGGTTGTAGGACACTGGACATTTTTTTTGCATGCTAAGATCTGATTTATCACATGGGGTGATCATCAACTAAGTGAAGATCTGGTTACATTCCTCATTTGGAGAAATCTTGAATGGTGTCTTCACACATCCATCAGGTAGCATTTGGAAGGCTGAAAGAGTGGCCTATACTAGTTCTTCCTGTTTGTGAAGGTTTTCATAGCTGGTAATCCAGTCAACAGGCATAAGCCTCTCGAGATCTACTCTCTTTGATCTGTCTTGGAATTTCAACCAAGGTGGGAACCTCCATAGCAAGATCTGAAAATATCATCAGGGCTTCCAGAGATCCGTTTCTTCAATTTGTACACCATCTGGTGATGTAGGGTGGCCATCACTGATGTGGGAGCAAGAGATGTTCTTGTAAGCTGAAGCTACACCATGAGAGGTGTGCACAAATTTGGGTCTTGGAGAGATATAGCATAATTTGGAAATAGTGTTAGAACAACACTCCCCGAATTAAGAGTCGTGATGACTATACTGATGACAGCCTGCTCGTAAGACAACAACCTTGAGTCTAGGAGTGCAATACGAGCAGTTATCGAGTGGCCTTTTTTGTCGCCATATGTGAGAATGAGTCTGACGCCACCAAGGTGAAGGTGTGTGTACCCTTCAGCTCTCCATTGTGCCACCATCTCTAGCACTATGTTGAGAGTAACATACTGTTCTTTTGATGAGGAAGGAATATTACACTGGTTGAGTTTTGAAGACTGGACATATTCTTGTGTCCTAGGGGTAGTAGCTTTAAGAAGCTGTTGGATTGAATTAATGCCTGAATTAAATGATCCTCCCTTTTTGTATATATTGTACAGATTGATCAGAGGAAAAATGGCTTCCTCAACTGAGGCTGACTCTAGAATTGTATAAAACTCAACAAAATTACCGACATTTTCTGAATGTAAGATGCTTAGGTAAAGACAAAGAACTGGAAATTTGTACAAGCTGAGAACTTGAATTTGAGGAGGTGTTTTCCATGGTTGAAAAGGATCTCCCTCTAGTCTCTCTATGTCATCCTCAAGGAATCTAAAATCCCTAATTTCTTTCCCCCTGCAAAAACGAATTTTGCATGCACCGGAACACTTCGTTCTGGCTCTGATACCACCGGGGTTCTAGCCAACACAGCACCCAACATCCCGCCATCGCCACCACCACCCACCGTTTTGGTGCACAAAAAAAAAAACACAACACACCACCCCAACACATCCCCACTATTAATGGTCTTGGTTTTGGGAAAAAAAAAAAAAGTTAGTATGGCTGGGATCTGGACAAATCTAGAAAGATCCAGCACCGATGGAGAAAGTTAGAGGATGGGCCGCACCAGCCAAGCCGCACTTTCACCGGTCGAGCATGCACCTTCGTCGGATGATCCGAAGCAAAAAAGGAAGAGAGAAGTAGAGGAAGCAGAGAAGGAGGCACGCACCTTCGACGGATAATCCAAAATAGAGCCAAAAGAGAGAAGCAGAGATGCACGGATGAAGCAGAGAGAAGGAAAGAGAAGGAGAGAGAGAGTTTCTGCGAGTTTGCCCCCATTAGTCCAAAAAAAATTGGTTTTTTTTTTTTTTCAAAAAAAAACCTCGACTGCCAAAATGACGCCATCTTGGCTTAACGCACAAGGTGCGATAGAGCACATAATAGAAACCTATATATATAAAGATATATGTAAATATATGTATACATATATACGGATTTGCTAAGGTGCGCACTCCAACCGTTACCGTGATGGACTTGGTTGGCTGCATGAGCACTATAGCAAAAATTCCGTTACGGTAACGGTTGGAGCGCGCCTTAGCAAAACTGGATATATATATATGTAAATATATATATATATATATATAATTATATACATACAATACGAATTTTCCCTGATTTTTTGTTTTATGAGAAATGTCATAGTTTGGACATAGGAGGTTGGGCACAAAGCATTCGCCCCGACCTGCATAGGGGAAGCCCCCCCGACCCCCCATATGAAAAATAATTAATATTATAGTCTATTTTCAAAAAATTTACATTAAATTATCCTTTATTACATATTAATAAAATTAAAAATAAGAATGTAAAGACCGAGAAAATTTTAAATTTCCATAAAATATAATTATAGATTTTTAAAAAACATCAATAACAAACTATGAGTTAAAGAATTATTTAGTAGCATACTCTAATTATCATAACTCACTTAATTAAATTAAATTGATTTTAAAAAAACATCAACTAATATGAATTTAAATGCAAAAAATTTACCTGATTAACAATAACATTGTCACTTTCTTCATAAACACAGAGATTTATTGACAAAATTAATTGTTGAACAATGCTAAAAATTATGCAAAAGGATTCCTAGGTTTTATTTTACCAGATTTTTTTTATTTTAAAACATATTCATTCGGGAGAATGACAAGTGATAGATTGAAATATATTTGTATTTAGTTAACACAAAAAGTATTCAATTAATTTAATATGTAATAAAAAATTACATTCAACTAATTTAGTGAGTAATGATAATTATTAAATGAGCAGTTCAATTGATCGATTGAAAAGTGTCCATAGGATGGAACAAAAAAAATATCATTTATCCAATATACTATAATAATATTTATACCTTTTAATCATCGTGCGGAGAGGTATATTGAGGATTAGGGGTGTGGTGGGGTGGGTAAAAAGGGGGGGGAAAAAAAAACCATACATACTTTTTAAAGAGAAACTTTCAAATAAAAAACCGTCTCCACAAAGTCCAAATATAATGTGCCGAAAAATGGATCCGAATTTTGTTCGAAAGCCTTTGTTAAAAATATTATAAAAAAATAGAAATAAATAAATAATAATAAGAGAACCTCGGGTTTTACTCAAAAAATTTTCAAAATTTTATAGCAAACATGATTTTAGATTCACCAAGCCCTAAAAAGGGGATAATTGTTTAGTTATAGAACGAGATGGATAAAAATAGGAGGAATTTTTTAATAAGAAAATATAATTCTTGAATATTTATATGATTTCAAATTTATTTGATTAAAAGTATTATTATTATCATTTTATTTTTGAAATTGAATAGGTAAAAAAAATATAAATATATAATGCTTTGGGATAAATTACCTTTGAATAATATGTCGAAGTTTTAAGTTTATAGGTAAAATTATTTTAAATATTTTCCAAAAATGATTTGATAATATTTGAAAATCTATATATCCATTAAAGTAATTTGAAATAATTATATAAATATATATTTTTTAAAATTTATATATATTGTAATATAGATTTTCATTGTAATTCATTAATTTATTATTGATGGGGCTCAAAAGTGAACTTTTGGTCACCCCAAAGTCATGATGACATCAACGACTGCAACCTGAGAAGAAAGTAGAGATTGTCACCGGAGTGGGTTGTGCCCAGGGAAGAGTTCCAATGCCTAAGTCAGTATTTTGAGAGAAATCAAGTGTAATTAATTCTTAAAAAGGTTGTTCTTGTCCGTAAACTAATTATGATTTGATTATATAGAAATAAATCAATTACCTCTTCAATTAGGGCTTTGTTTTCATGTAACAATAGGCAATTAGGATAGCTGTGAGATTGTGTAGAATCCTGCCAACTGCTCCTAGAATCGTGGAGTTTCCCTTGGTTGGGGTATCTTGTCATTCACGTCTCTGTAGAAAACTGCGAGCTCGCTAACAGACCTCTAGACTAACTTCGCGACCTGCCCATGGGGTTTGAAGGTCTCAACTATCTCTTCTGAGAGGTCTCGTTGAGTGGCCATAGACTCATAGGGGATGTTTGGAGCTGTGCACAATTAGTCATGGCATGGGAGAAGTATGAGACGAGTTGGGAGTTCCAAGGTCGAGGGTTGTGGTTTGGTGGTACCTTTCTCCAGCTCATTTAGGAGGTCGGTGGTAGTAAGTCGTTGCCCACCTATCCTTGAGTCTAACTCTCGGGTATTGAGGGTTGGGGCCTTGAGCCCATTTAGGTTGACTTCTGTCCAGGTCTTGGCCATTTATGTTGACTTGTCTGGGTCATGCCCGTTTCTCCCATCATTACCCCCCTTTAGGCCCAGCGAGCTCAAAGGTCGTGGTGCCTAAATTACCGTCTTAAATTCATGGCCACTGATGGGTACTCCAATTCCTCGTAACTGCTAGTTTTGGGATACCTTGCCTTTCTTGTCTCTAGTAGAGAGATAAAAGCTTGCTAACAACCTTTCGGCCTCAGGCTGTGTGTTAGGAGTTGCGCACACTTGGTCGGAGCATGGAAGGTATGTGAGACAAACTAGGACTCACCAGATCATAGATCATGGTCCATTGAGACCTTTTCTGTGCTCTTGTCATAGGTTCGTGACCTAGGAGGTCAGTGATTTGATGTCCCTGCCCACCTGTTCCTCGAGACTTCACGAGTCTGACTTTCAGGTATTTGGAATAACCATTTCTAAGTCGTGATCCCTAAAGGGTCAAGCCGTTTCTCCGCAACGGCTATTTTTGGAAGGAGACGTGTTCTTTTAGTTTTGAAAAGATGGCCGTTTGGTTTAGAAGTGGAAAGTCTCCCTATTTCAGTATTGGGGAGAACTGAAACGTTTCAAGTTTTGGAAGGTTGCCCCACTTAACTCTAGAAAGTTGCTTCGCTTTAGTTTTTTGGAGAACTGAATCGTTTCCCAGCATAAGGTTCTACCCAGCAACTCAACAGGTTCCTTATTTCATTTGAGTCAGAAACCTTTCAAAGGTTTTAGAATTCACTTAAACCTCTCAGTATTCCTGCAGTAATTCCTTTTTGTTCCTCGTTCTGGACTTGTTCTTTTCCCGCGCAAGCAAGTCTGCGAGGAAATTCACCGAATGAGTTTTTCTGCTATCTCTTGAGAAGATTTCGTCTTTTTCATCTTCATAGAGATGTCTTTTATTTCCCTTGCTATGTTTCCTTCCCCAATTGACTTTGAGAATGGGTTCTTTTCCCCCACCGGTCTCTGTTAAGGCTCCTCTTGTGACGAGTCAGGTCATGGGTCTATGACTTCTCTAAGGTAGGGGCTAGTTCCGTGTCTTCTTCCTTAAGCCTTGCTGATGTCTTTGAGGTAAGTAGAGAAATAAGGTTGGAGAAGGGTGACATTGTCACTGCTATTGAGGACGAACGTCTTTATAGCAAACGTGAGGGCTGCATAGTCCTCTACCTTTCTAGCCTTAAGAGAGGTATTCTTTTGCATTTTCTTCGTTCTCTGTTCCTTGATATTACTTTCTTCTGGGATGTTCAAATAGCTCAGCTAGTTCCAAACTCGCTTCGGATTTTAGAGTTCCCTTTTCTCTGGAGCTCTTTAGGAGCTTTTCTAAGTTAAGAGTCTCCTCAACCTCCAAGTCTTCTAAAGAATACCTCCAATTCCCCGGTATAATTTAGTTGGCCCCTTCCAGTCCTCAGTGGGGGAATGGAAATCTCTCTTCTTTTTCGCCCATTCTTCAAATAATCTAGTCTATATTTACCTAGACTAGAATCTGAACCTCTCATTCTTCATCGAACTTCCTGACCTGACTAGTGATCAAAGAGGGCATAAGGACTTTTTAATAGAGTTGGCCAACTCTGATAGGGCCAAGGTCGGATGCACTTCTACGGTCTGGCCGGAGTCCTTTCTTCATCCTAGACTGGAATTTGAACCTCTCTTTCTTCAACGAACTTACTGACCTGACCAGTGATCAAATTGGGCATAAGGACTTTTTGATAGAGTTGGCCAACTCTGATAGGGCCAAGGTTGGATGCACTTCTCCAGTCTAGCCGGAGTCCGTTCTTCATCCCATTGGACTTGGGACTCCAGTAAAGCCCGATCTCCCTTCTATCAGGAAAAGCTTGGGGATATACATTTCTGGTAGGGGCTTTCCTGATTCTGGTTGCTTTCTTTTTATTGGTTTATAATGTTGTGCTAACCATTTCTACTTTTTTGTTTTGGTCGTAATGAGGTCCTCAATTTGGCTCCTCAGGTCTATTCCTTCCCAAGCTCTTGCTGGCAAAGCTAGGGGTATTGCTTGTCCTTCTTCAGCTGCTGCTTCAACCCCAACTGTTAACATTCCTGTTCCCCAGGGTAGGGGAGGACAGGCGATGGCCTAGAGTTCTTGGGCTGCCTCCATTCGGAGTACTACGGTGACTGGGATGATGCCTTTAGACTAGCCAACAAAGATCTCAACCTTGTCCTTCACTCCTTCTTCTTAACCAGTAAGGAAAATTCCTCCCACCTCCCCCAAACCAGGATTCCCAACAGAAGATGAGGACAAGGAAGACAACGAGCCTCTAGTCTGCAGGTTGAGGAGGGGTAGCTCAAGGTTTCAGAGAAAGAAGACCCCATTTTCTATAATAGGATTCTGAATATTCAACCCTTTGGGGTTTTTCTTTTTTTCTTCTGCACTTGTACTAAACATCTTCCTTTGAGGTCTGTTTGTGGCCTTGTTTTTTACACATCAATTTGAATTTCCTTACTAAGTATCTTGTTTTTATTTTGACATTTTGAACTTGAGGAAAACAATGCAAAGTGAAATCTTGATAAGCTTCAAAAAGGAAAAACTTATCTTTTATTCATGTCTTGCTCAAATAAGCCAAGAGGATTGTTGGGGTCTCATTGCATTTCATCAAGATCCTTTAGGATAGTGTCTATCTAAATTAATGAGTCTGCGAGGTCTAAAATGTCTGAGCAGCTTTAGGCATAGAATTTCTTTGGATGGCAAATGTTCCAAGGTCTCGGGAATTGTCTTCCTTCCAGTTCAACGAGCTTATCACTCCCTCCTTTGCGAACTTCTTGGACTATATAAAGTCCTTCCCAGCTTTCTTGCGACTTGGTCAGTTGTCCTTGTTTTCTCACATCTGACCTCTTGAGGACCATCTCTACAATCGTGAAATGCCTTGTTTTTACTCTTTTGTTGAAAAAATTTGTGACTTACCTTTTTTAGATTGTATCAACTTCCATTGCTTTGTTTTTGACCTCTTCAAGGAAGGCGAGGTCTACCCTTCTCTCCAACTCGTTTAAGACAGAATTATCTTCAATCAGTCTTAGGGACGTCATTCCGACCTCAATTGGCATCACTGCCTCTGCACCAAAGCATAGGCTGAATGGTGTTTCTCCAGTAGCCTTTCTAGGTGTTGTTCCGTATGCCCATAGAATTCTTGGAATTTCATTCGGCCAGGAAGGTTTGCGACCATCTCTTTCCAGTTCGGTAAGTCTTTTCTTGAGTCCTTCTAGAATAGTTCTGTTCTTGACCCTCAGCGAGTCCATTAGCTTGGGGATGAGCTTCAGAGGTCAACCTCTATTCAATGTTCAAATTTTCGCAAAATGTTTTGAACAGGTTGCCGATGAATTGCCATCCATTGTTTGAAATTATATCTCGGGGGATCCCGAACCAGCACATAATGATTCTCCCTAAAAAGGACTGGACTTTTGGTGATGAAATTTTTGCCATTGGCTTTGCTTCAACCCATCTGGTGAAGTATTCTACAGCAACAATTAGGAATTGAACACTCCCCACTCCTTTCGAGAAGGGTCCTAGTATGTCAATCCCCCAAATATCAAATGGTACTGATGCATAGATGGATTGATACCTTGTTGGCAGCACGTGTGATTTGTTCCCATGCAATTGGCAGCTCACGCATTTCTATATAGTCTTCTCAATGTCTAAAACCATTGAGGGCCAATAATACTCTATTTATTTTCTTTGTAACGGTATTTGCTCCTATGTGTGATCCATATATTTCGCTATGTACCTCTTCAATGACGTATTGTCCCTCTCCTTGACTTAGACACTTGAGCAATGGCCAGGTATGGCCTCCGGTATACCTCGTCATCTCCTATTAAGACATAGCGAGGTGACCATTTCTGCACTTGGCGAGCTTCTTTAGGGTCTTGTGGGAGGTTTCCATCCTTGAGGAATTTGTAGATTGAGTATCTCCAGTCTGCTTGATGCTCTATGACCAAGCTTTCGTCTTGGTTTCTGCTCAGGGAGTGTAATTGTTCCACAAGTAGTTTTGTATTAGTCCCGACGATCTCTCGGTAGACTTGAGATAGTGCACCTCCTCTGCATTTTGCTCTCTAGGTATTTGCTCGATGAGGAAGTGATCAAGTTTAGATGTGATATCCCTTACTCTTTTGAGATATTTGATCATGTTGTCCTTTCTAGCTTCGTATTCTCCAGCGACTTGGCTGGTTATAACCTGTAAATCAGTTTTAACGTGCAATTTCTGCACTTTGACAGCTCTTATAAGCCTTAGACCTGCTAGGAGAGCTTCATACTCGAATTTGTTATTCGAAGTTGGGAAGTTGTACATCATAGAGTATGGGATTCTCACTCCCTCAAGGCTGATTAGGGGACTATTACCTGAACTTTCTTTTTTCGTTGAACCATCTTTATACGTTGTCCAAACGTTATTTTCACAAGTGCTTGTGAGCTCCAGTGGAGCCCTTGTGCATTCTTCTACAAAGTCTGAGAGAGCTTGAGCTTTGATTGCTTTCCTTTTCTAAAATTCAATTTGATATCCTGAGAGGTCAACAGATCACTTCATTGTATTGCTTGATAGCTCGAGTTTTGCTAGAGCTTGCTTTATCTGTAAATTGGTCAATTCTCTTATCGAGTAAGCTTCAAAATATGGTTTTAATATCCTCAAGGTAATAATAATGAGGTAAACAAATTTTTCAAGGTCGGAATATCTAACTTTGGGACCTCTGATGTTAGCTAATTTGCACACACAAGTATACGTATCGTTAACAAGTAATAAAGTGATCAAACGAGTATCGTCCCACAGAGAGTTTATGAAAAAAAATAAGGATCAATCACTAACAAACAACTTTCTACCAAGTCAAAGGAATCAAAAAGGTTGAGTTTTGTTTAAGATTTAAAACAATGCAATAAAAATATTTTAGAAAAGATTAATGGATAAAAAGCCTAGGATTACAATTTCATCAAAGACAAATTCAAGTGAGAAAAATCCTTTTCAAAAAATAATAATTATGCAAATTGACTAATCGTGACACATAAATTCCTTTAATTCTCTTTCAAGATATTAAAGAACTTACCCAATCAATTACAAAAACTATATGCCTATGCCAATGCAGAAATAATGAGTAGATGAAGAACAAGTCACAATATGGTTACCCAAGGTAAGTAGGTATATGTCTATTCTAATTACGAATAAAATTAACTCATCACAAATCAATTCTAACAAGAGTTATTTGTTCATAGACTTAAAAAACAAAAAAAAAGGTCCTCTTTCAATTCCTAAAGGTTTTGTCAAATAAAAAGATGGCCAATCTTCTTAAAAAATAAAACATGAACAAATAAATCAATAAAGCATAATCACCACATGAAGAAATAAGATTTAACTCAAATAAATTGACTAAGAATCCATTGCAATCCTAAAACAATTAACTTTGCTACTCATCATCATCTCAAAACAATAAAAGATAAAAAGAGGAAATAAGGACTATGAGATGTGATGAGATTGTCTTGAAAACTACCCATTTATAGATAACTAAGATACTAAAACTAAACTAACTATTCCAAAAGAAGTAATTTCCTAATAAGAATAGGAAGTAGTTTTCCTCTTTGATTTTTCCTTCTAGAATTTTAAATTTAAGCAACTTCTAATTCTTCTCCTCTTGACTTCTAATTCCTCCAAGAACCCTCCAAATAGTCTCCTTCTTGAAATAGGATTCTCCTTTCTCCTTAAATTCCACTTTTGCCCTTTTCAATCCTTTTTTCATAAAAATTCCTGCAATCAAATAAATAAATATAAGAATAAAAATATTCCAAAAAATTGGCATAAAATAAGTAGAATTATCAATAAATAATTCATCAAAAATCATATAAAACTAGTTATTTTATTACCTTATCATCTGAGCAATCGACTTACATAATAATGGGGAATTGTAAACCTGACCTTTCTACTAGTAGCACTGAGCTGACTGCCTTTAATATTACGGTGAGGTACATCAGAATTTCCTCGCCCGTCCTCAAAGAGATAAGCTGAGGGAGTTTTCCCATGAACTCTTTCAGCTAGCCAAAAGCTGCTTGACAATCCTTAGTCCACTGGAAATCTTTTGGCCTTTTGATGACATCAAAGATTTTTTCTCCTTTGTCTACCATTTTGCTAATAAAGCGCCCCAGTGCTGCCATCTTTCCTTTCAAGCTTTGGACCTCTTTGATGTTCCGAGGGGGTTCCATGTCTATTAGTGCCTTGATTTTGTCTTGATTGGCGCCAATGCCCCATTCTGATATCATGAAGCCCAAAAATTTCCCCATTGAAACTCCAAAGGTGCATTTTTCTGGGTTGAGCTTCATGTGGGCAGCCTTCAAGGTCTGTAAAGTCTCCCTGATGTCTTCAATAAAATCTTCAAAGGTCTTGAACTTGATTATAATGCCATCCACATAGACCTCTATGTTCCCCTCAAGTTGATTATTAAATACCTTATGTGAGATTCTGTAGAATCCTGCCAACAAGTCATAAGATCGTGGAGTTTTCCTTAGTTAGGATATCTCACGATTCACGTCTCTGTCGAGAGCTGCAAGCTCGCTAACCGACATTTAGACCAACTTCACAACCTACCCGTGGGCGTTGAGGGTCTCGACTATCTTTTCTAGGAAGTCGCGCCGAGTGGCCGTAGGCTCATAGGAGATGTTAGAGCTATGCACAATTAGTTGTGGCTTGGGAAATGTATGAGACTAGTTGGGAGTTCCCAGGTTGAGGGCTGTGGTCTGGTGGTACCTCTCTCGAACTCATTTAGGAAGTTGATGACCTTGGAGGTTGGTGGTAACAGGTCGCTGCCCACCTATCCTTGTTGACTTCATGCGTCTGACTGTTGGGTATTCAGGGTTAGGGCCTTGAGCCTATTTGGATTGTGATGCAGATTGGCCCGAGCTCGAAATAGGCTCAACTTTTACTTTTGGACTTTTTCTTTTCAATTAGGTTTAGGGTTAGATTTTAGGTTACAAATATGTCGTTTTTTCTTAGTTACAAACAAGCTTTTACAATGTGATTTTTCTGACTTTTTTCATCGACTTTTGGTGTTTAAACTAATTTGGGTCAAAAGTACTAGTTGAAAAGCAATTGGTGAAGACGAGTCAGATTTGAGGACGAATCTTTTCCAAACAAAGGAGAATGGTGTAGACTGGTCCAAGCTCCGAATGGGCTCAACTTTGACTTTCGGGCTTTTTATGATTTTAAGGCTTTTTATTTTCAAGTAGGTTTAGGGTTAGATTTTAGGTTATAAATATCTCATTTTGTCTTAGTTACAAACAGGCTTTTACAATGTGATTTTTCCGACTTTTGTCGTCGACTTTTGGTTTTTAAACTGAAAAATTGCATGTTTTCACAATATCCAGTTCTTTCTTGTTTAGCCGTTTATTCGTTCCTGTTATTGCATCAGTTGGTATTAGAGACTCAGGTTGTTGAAATCAATGGTTGAGCAGATTTGTGTTAGTCGTGGACGGCGTCGTGTTGGAAGGGGACATGGAGACGTTCTTGAGGAAGGCGAACAGCCTTGTCAATGAGACTTGCGAGAAAACGAAAATGACGAAAAAGAAGGCAGATCTAAGACTTGGAGCAGCAACTAACACAGGCTAGGTTCGACATTCAGACTAAGCAGGGGGCGGAATCAGAGATTGAATCCAAAGATGAGGGGGAAGACGTCAATCCGTTTGGGGTTTTGAATCAAGGGCGTAATAGAGTAGAATGACTTGACAGACAATCTTCCTTCTAGAATCTCGACATGAAAATTGAGATTTCCGATTAGGCGAGCAAGCAGATTCATTGAAAAAAAAAATTCGAAGTTTGAGTTTTCCGAAACTATTGTCGTCGTACTGTTCTGGAGGCATTGTTTCTCGGTTACTGTTCCAACGGCACTGTTTCTCAATTACCGTTCACTGTTCATCGCAATTACTGTTCATCCAAAATAAAAGTTACGATTTTTCTTGAGATCTAGTCATTAGGTCTTTTTTTTAAAATATATTTTATTTAAATTTTTTTATTTATTTATTTTAATTAAAGTTATTTTGGGTCAAAAGTACTAGTAGAAAAGCAGTTGGTGAAGACGAGTCAGATTCGAGGATGAATCTTTTCCTAGCCGAGGAGAATGGTGCAGACTGGTCCAAGCTCAGAATTGGCTCAACTTTGACTTTTGAGCTTTTTTTGTTTTTAGGGCTTTTTATTTTCAATTAGGTTTAGGGTTAGATTTTAGATTATAAATATCTCGTTTTGTCTTAGTTACAAACAGGCTTTTACAATGTGATTTTTTCGACTTTTGGTGTTTAAACCGAAAACTTGTGTGTTTTCACAATATCTAGTTCTTTCTTGTTTAGGTGTTTATTCGTTCTTGTTTATTGTATCAGTTGGTATTAGAACTCAGGTTGTTGAAATGAATGGCTGAGCAGATTTGTTTTGGTTGTGGGTGACGTTGTGTTGTAAGGGGACCTGAAGTCGTTCCTGAGGAAGACGAACAGCCTCATCAACGAAACTTGCAAGAAAATGATAACGAAGAACAAGAAGGCGGATCCAAGACTTCGAGCGGCAACTGACACAAGCTAGGTTCGATGTTCAGACTAAGGAGGGGGAGGACTCAGAGATTGAATCCGAAGATGAGGAGGAAGATGACAATCCGTTTGGGATTTTGAATCAGTGGCGTAATCGAGCAGAATGACTTGATAGACAATCTTCCTTCCAGAATCTCGGCATGAAAATTGAGATTTCAATTAGGCGGGCAAGCAGATTGAAATATCATTAAAAAAAAAATTCGATGTTTGAGTTTTCCGAAACTATTATCGTCGTACTATTTTGGAGGCACTATTTCTCGGTTACTGTTCCAACGGCACTCTTTCTCAATTACTGTTCACTATTCATCGCTGTTACTGTTCATCCAAACTAAAAGTTGCGAGTTTTCTTGAGATTCAGTTATTAGGTTTTTTTTTAATATATTTTATTTTTATTTATTTTAATTAGAGTTCTTTAGGGTCAAAAGTAATAGTAGAAAAGCAGTTGGTAAGACGAGTCAGATTTGAGGATGAATCTTCTCCTAGCCGAGGAGAATGGTGCAGACTGGTCCAAGCTCAGAATGGTCTCAACTTTGACTTTCGGGCTTTTTATGTTTTTAGGGCTTTTTATTTTCAATTTGGTTTAGGGTTAGATTTCAGGTTATAAGTATCTCGTTTTGTCTTAATTACAAACAGGCTTTTACAATGTGATTTTTCTGACTTTTGTCGTCGACTTTTTTTGTTTAAACTGAAAACTTGTGTGTTTTCACAATATCCAGTTCTTTCTTGTTTAGCAGTTTATTCGTTCCTGTTTATTGCATCAGTTGGTATTAGAGACTCAGGTTGCTGAAATCCATGGCTGAGCAGATTTGTGTTGGTCGTGGGCAGCGTCGTGTTGGAAGAGGACATGAAGTCGTTCCTGAGGAAGACGAACCACCTCATCAACGAGACCTACGAGAAAATGAAAATGAAGGACAAGAAGGTGGATCCAAGACTTGGAGCGGCAACTGACACAAGCTAGGTTGGACGTTCAGACTAAGGAGGGGGCGGAATTAGAAATTGAATCCGAAGATGAGGGGGAAGACATCAATCCGTTTGGGGTTTTGAATCAGGGGCATAATCGAGCAGATGACCTAGTAGACAATCTTCCTTCCAGAATCTCGGCATGAAAATTGAGATTTCCGATTGGGCGAGCAAGTAGATCGAAAGATCATTAAAAAAAAAAATCCAAAGTTTGAGTTTTCCGAAACTGTTGTCATCGTACTGTTCCCGAGGCACTGTTTCTCGATTATTGTTTCGATGTTTCTCGGTTATTGTTCCGATGGTACTATTTCTCAAGTACCGTTCATTGTTCATCGCAGTTACTGTTCATCCCAACTAAAAGTTGTGCTTTTTCTTGAGATCAAGTTATTAGGTTTTTTTTTTATAATGTATTTTATTTTTATTTATTTTAATTAGAGTTCTTTTAGGTCAAAAGTACTAGTAGAAAAGCAGCTGGTGAGGATGAGTTAGATTCGAGGACGAATCTTTTCCTAGCCGAGGAGAATGATGCACACTGATCCGAGCTCGGAATTGGCTCAACTTTGACATTCGGGTTTTTTATGTTTTTAGGGCTTTTTATTTTCAAATAGGTTTAGGGTCAAATTTTAGGTTATAAATATTTCGTTTTGTCTTAGTTACAAACAGGCTTTTACAATGTGATTTTTTCGACTTTTGATCATTAAACTGAAACTTGTGTGTTTTCATAATATTAAGTTCTTTTCCTGTTATTTGTCCCTGTTTATTGCATCAGATTGACTTTTGTTCGGATCTTGCCCCTTTATGTTGCCTTGTTTGAGCCGTGCCCGTTTCTCCTATCGATTATAAATTTAAAAGGTATGGGAAGATGAATATAAGGGATCAGTTCAATTGATGCATGCTAAAGAACATTTAAGTAAATATAATAGCTAAGATATTAAATTAATTAAAGGAACAGTCAACTTATATGAACAATTACGAACTTAACTCATTAAATTTACAAACTTCATCCTCCAGTTACCTCCTAGAAAAGAGATGGATCAAAATACAATATTATTTTTAAAATTTCAGAAAAAAGATTTAATATTATATATGCCTAATAGATCTAAAGTTTTTAAAAATTATTAATATGAATGGCAAACAAGATTTATAAAATAGATAAATATGTCTCTTTACAAAAAAGAAGAAGTTATGTTGTTGACTAATTTAAATTCATAAATTATTTTCGCTATTTTTAATATTTAATGTATATTGTTGTCTATTTTCACTAATTTAAATTTAAAATCATTGCACACATTATGGCTTAAATATCAATTTGACCATTAAACTTGTACATTTTTTCAATTTAACTCCTAAACTTCTAATTGAGTCAATTTAATCATTTTCATTTGTAGAAATAATCAATTTGACCTCTAAACTTCTAATTGAGTTAATTTAATCATTTTAATTTATCGGAATGATCAATTTGGCTATCACATTTAAAAATAAAATAGTTAAATTTTATTGAATTTCTAATTGTATGATGGTCAAATTGACCATTGCTGAAAAGTAAAACATATTAGTAGAAAATTTTAAAATTTTCCATATCAGTTTTTTCCATATAACTTACTAGAAAAACTTGAAAAAAAAAAAAGATAACGCCGTCATCATCATCTATCTTATAAAGAGGATTTTTTTTTTTTTTTTTTTTTGAAGCTCCGCTTGTGTCTCTTTTCTTACTTGAGCCGACAGTTTCTGCAATGTTCAGTAGCCTTCGTCCACCCCATCCCCTAAGTAATTCCACAAAACCTCATCCCCACGTGACTGACTATTCACATGAATGACTCTGTCACGTTAACTTAACAGTGTTAACAGTGATCTCACATAGTGTTCACCTTCACAATATTCCTGACTAGTGTGAACAATATATAATTATAAACAATATTTCTCTCCACTCGATCTCTGTATATTTCTTTCCCCTCTCTTCCTCATCACTTGCACTTATAGAGAAGAAGCAGAGAGGAAAAGAAAAATGCTCTTAAATTGCTCTTTATTGTTCCAAGTACTTCTTCTGCTTTCCATCTCCCCCATTTTCAGTCCAAGAATAACTAAGGGACTGCAGCATCCGAACATCAGTCCGATTGATCTAGCAGCCCTGCAGCAAATCAAGAACTGCCTTATAGATATTCCCGCCGGTGCTACTTCTTCTTCTTCATATCCAAGGTTTTTCTCAAGCTGGGATTTTTCTTCTCCTGATCCTTGCTCATCCTTCGCCGGAGTAACCTGCTCTTTGACCACTCCTAGACGAGTCGTCACCCTCACACTCGGCACTGGTCTTTCGGGTTCTTCAGGCCTTGTCGGCTCCCTTTCCGCGGCCATATGTGACCTCACTGAGCTCACTCAACTCGTTCTCTATGCCGGCATTGTAACCGGTCCAATCCCGGCTCAATTGGGAAATCTCAAGAACCTCAGAGTCATTTCCATCACAAACAACAGACTCACTGGATCCATACCCGAATCCATTTTCACCCTACCAAATCTCCACACCCTCGATCTAAGCCAGAATATCTTGTCCGGTTCAATCCCTTCCGGAATTTCCAGTGCGACCCAACTGAAGGTTCTGGTGCTTGCCTCGAACCGGTTTGTCGGGGGAATGCCATCAGACTTGCCGCCGGGATTACTCCACTTAGATTTGAAAAACAACGGCCTGGGAGGAACATTACCACCAAGGAAGATGCCGGTGTCCCTTCGATACCTGTCGGTATCGGGAAACAGGATGTGGGGCCCACTCAACGGACTAGAATCACTCTCAGAATTAGTGTACCTCGACTTAAGCATGAACCATTTCAGTGGTCCCATACCTACTTCACTCTTCTGCTCCCCTGCTCTCACATCAATGCTCCTCCAACGGAACAATTTATCTGGACAACTTCCAACAAAGTCCCCTGCGGAGAAATCGTACGGCCCAGCCTCCATCGTGGATCTGAGTCACAACATTCTCTCCGGAGAAATCTCCAGCATTCTCTTGGGTGTGGAAACGTTGTTCCTCAACAATAACCAGTTCTCCGGGAAGGTGCCGAAGGAATACGTGGAGAGCGTGCTCAAGGGGGACACGAAGACACTCTACTTGCAGCATAATTATATCACGGAGTTTCCAATGGACTCGGGTTTGGCATTGCCCGCCTCCATATCCTTGTGCCTGTCCTATAACTGTATGGTACCACCGGTGGGGCTCGCCGCGTGCCCGGGAAGTGCTGGAGAGCAACTTTCGCGGCCTGCTTATCAATGCTCCAATAATGTCAACCCCAAAGATTGATCAGTTTTCGCTCGATCATTACGGGCAGGACCACCAAAGCCTGCTGGTGATTGGGTAGTGCACATACAGAGCTTTATTTTGTTTGGCATTTTTGAGGATTTTTTTTTTACCATATATATACTCTATATGTTTTGTTTTTTAAAAAAAAAAAAACCAAAGTTGCGGTGTTCGATAGATTCTTGACCATAATTGTACATCCCAGTAGACACGTGCTCTGAGAGGCTAATATTAATACTTTTTTATAAGTATTTTTTATTTAAATTTACATTTGCTTTCGATTAAAATTTTAAAAAATTACATTTTTAATTTTATATGTTTCTTTTTCGTTTTCTCCCCAAACAGGACCCTATTTTTTTCCCCCTCTTGTACCGTTGGGGAGTGGGGACGGCGATGATTGTTGATTAGACTGTGGATCCATTTAAATTGACTTTAAAAGAGTACTTTTTAAAAGTATTTTATTGGAGAAACATGTTTTTAAAAAATTAAATAATTTTGTGTTTGGATGTTTTTTTTTTTTTTTTAAAGAAGTTGTTTCATTAAAAAACCACTTATGAAGTTTTTTTTATAAAATATCTTTATATGATTCCTTTTTTTATAAATTTATAATAATTTTTAAGATGTAAAAGCAACAATCTATTTAAAATCAATATTAAATATATTTCATTTAGAATAAAATAAATCAAATATGTTCAATATACTCTCGAAAGATATAATAATATTATTTTTTTTCTATTTTTTGATATATTTTTATTCATTATAAGTTATAAAGATAATACGTGAATTAAAAAAAATGAATCTTAAAAATATAGTAACATAAAAATAAGAAAAAAAAATTAAAAAATGGATAAAGGTGGAAAAAAACAGAAAAAGAATATTTAATATAAACTATAATATATTAAACATTAATATTTCATATATTTAAATAAAATAAAATTTATCACTTGAATAACTCATACTAATATTTATGTACTAAACTCTTCTATATAAAGAAAAAAATTAAACTAACTCAAGATATGAAAAAAATATATATTGAAGCGCAAAAAAAAACCTAAGTACTGAAGGAAAAAAAAAACTGAAGAGAAAAAAAAAACGTGGAGAGGAATAAAAAAGAAAGAACAGCAAAAAAAAAAAAAAATGAAGTGGAAAAAACAGAAAGAAAGAATATAAAAGGGGAAAAGAAAGAAGAAAAAAAAAAAAAAACAAAAAGGAAGACAGGAAATGAAATAGGAGATAACGAAAAGTGCTTAAAAAATAAATTAGTTTTTTTTGACTTAAAATTTAAGTAGTTTTTCTTACTCATGTCTTTTTTTTTTTTTTTCCTTCTAAAAGTTCAAATAAACATCTTTTATTCTTACTTAAATGCTTTTTATGAGAAAATAAGTGCTTAAATTTTAAGAAAAACTAAATAGCATGTTTTTATTTTTTTGATAGGCAAAATAGCAGAAAAAAGCATAAAATATTTGCAATTCGTTCAAAATAATTAGAAATTTCATTTTCATCTATTTGTATGTATAATTAATTTAAGTTTAATTTTTATTGCAGAGTCATCACATTTCATGGCAGAATTCGATAACTTTTAAATAGTTATCTACATTAAAAAAATAATAATACTAATCTCATATCATTTTTTTTTTTTTTTTTTTTTTGTGGTTCCTCTTCTGTTTTGTACTTTTTCTCGTTGTTTTCATTTTGTCCCTTCAGGAAATCTAGCACCGAGCGGCAACAAATTAATTAATTAATTAATTAAATATGGATAAAACTAGATGGACTGTAAGTTATTTCTCACCTATCCATTTATAACCATTTATAAATGGATAGGATATAAATGAATTGTGGATATTTTTTTATCTATTTTTAATTTTATTCTTTGTTCCCCCTCTTTTCTTCATTTATTTTTCTCTTTCCTTTTCATCTTTTTTTCTCCCCCCATTTCCCCCCTTCATTTCAATCTTCAAGAAAATTGATATTGTGGAGAATTGTGATATTATGAAATTGAAAAAAAAAATAAATAAAAAACCCACTTGGATAATTCTTTTTTCTTTTAAAGTGACAAATATATATTTAACAAAAAAAAATCATACAATTTAAAATATATATATTTATATATAAAATTAGGAAATGGTATAATGGGTACCAGAGTTAAAATTATATGGTGCTCTTGAATTTGGGGAAGATGAAAAGAAGAAGAAGAAACAAAAAAAGAAAAGAATTTTTTTTGGATGAACTATTTTGCCCTTAAGAATGAAGACATACGACGTTCTGGTTGGATTTAAGTATTAAAAGTGGTCGGAAATACTTATTTGACAGCTCGCAAATTATTTGGGCAGAAATTAATCATTAGTTATTAGAGTTTCCTTTGGATCTAAGATCAAGTGCTATATTGCCCACCCAAAATGCAATATGCTCAAATGGAGTTCAATCTAAAGACAAACGAGTGGCTCGTAAAAGGTCAAATACCTCATTGAAATAAGTATGCAAGGAATGAAAGAGGAATTGCGTAATCAAGTCTCCACAATCGTGGGTAGTTATACCTTCAAGGCTAGCATATGCCATAAGGGTGACATCCAAGACCATCCTCTTTGTGGTCTTTACCTTGGCAGATACCTCCATGGGCTCTTTCTAGTCTTTAGATTCGCCTTTGCCAACTTGGCCAAGCTCGGCCAAGACCTCTATAGCAGCGACCTCTTCCTGAGAGTTTACGTCGAGATCTTCTTTCTCCAAAGGAAGAGAAGCAGCCAAGTCCGGACAATATAGCCCCTCATGGACCTTTACATTAATCTTCAGGTTTCTATTGAGTTCCTAGAGTTTGTCAATCACATTAACATAGAGCCCGTGAAGTTGAGGTCGAAGGATAGACTCCATATAAGCTTGGAAGGTTTGGTCCCCTTCGAGCTTGGTCAGGGACAGACTTCCATCTTCATCACAAAAGCCTTGAAGGTCTCCTAGTAGAGCTTCGAGCTCCTGGATGTGTCCTTTTTGTTTATTGCCAAGCTCAACCAGCTACTCATTCTTGTGAACCACATCTTCAAGGGCCAAAGACATTGTCAAGTTCTTAGTTTTGGCTTCCTCAATGTTCTTCTTACACTCCTGTAGAAGGTTGAATACTTTAGTGTAGGAGGCATTGGCTTTTTGGGCAGAGGCCGCAAGCTCTGCATTCTCCTTCATTAGGCTAGCCCTTTCGTCTTGAAGCTCAGAGATTAGGGTGGAGAACTCCTGGTCTTTCTTGGTCCTCTCTACTTGTCTCCTTAGCCACTCAATCAAGAAAACATGGCTCTACCAAGGATAAAAAAGGTGGTCAATTTTTGAGACAAGCCGAAACAAAGTAGCCACAGAAGAAGCCGAGACTAGGAGGACTTATCGCTGTATGAAAGGAGGCAGCAAATCGGTCGAACTCCTCATCAATGAGTTGCCGGCATATGTCTTTCTATCAATTGGATGAGCTCATTCCATTAGAAAGGATTGAGAATGAGGCCATTGAAACAGTGAGTCCAAAGACTCCATCGCTAGGTCAGGAACCCATCTTGTGGCCCCTCATCAGTGTGAGAAGCTAGAGACAGATTTCCTAGCCTCTCTAACATATGGCGACCTCCTTGGCTACACAATCACTGAACTCCAGCCCCATTTTTTAGGGTGGTCGGAGCTTTTCCCTACCCCAATGGTGTCGATTGGGAAGAAGGGGAAGAGGATAAAATCATTATCTTCACAAACCTGACAGAAGCTCGCTAAATGTAAACCTCAATGCTCATTTTTAGAGTAGTCCAGGTTTGACCAGCCACAACCACTTTTCAGCTTTAGGTCTGAGGAAGGGGAATTCGGAAAAATGATCCTCCAAAAGTTGTCGCAATCATAATTGTGGTATTGGCAAGAGAAGCTGGGGAACCACCAACAGCATGGACTGGGCCATTGGCAGCTACATACGTAGCCGATGACCCTTTTGATGGACCCCTTTGAGGGTTGGAGGTAAACCTATCAAAATGGGTTGGGTTTTTGAGTCAGCCCTAACCCTGTTGTATATGAATTGGGTTGGGTTGGGCTGGGCTTAGGAAATGAAGGTCCCTATGAAACTAGGCCGGATTGGAATGAACCCTTTCAAATTAGGACGGGACTGGCTTAGGCTTGAGTTGGACAAATCCAAGGGCATTTTTTTAAAAAAAAATATTTTATTAATTTAATAATTATCAATTACTTATTTACTTTATCATCAATTCATCATCAATCATCATCACCGCCGGCCGCCGATGCCTTCTCTTTGTTTCCTGTAAGTTTGTTTTTTCTCCTTCCTATCCCTAATCCCCGTTTCTGCTCTGTCCTTTCTTCATCTTCGTTGTTTGTAGGTTGTAGCTGCCATAGTTTCTTCTTGTTCGGCACTGTCGGTGGCAATGGAGTGTTGGTCACTGGTCATCATTCAGATCAGACTATGCAGACATTCTTCTTTTCTTTACTTCAGTCCCTCCCTCACGTCACAACCTCACTTCACAAGTCACCACCGTCCCTCGTCTCTCACTCTGCCCAGGCCGTCGCCTCCACCGTCAGCTTCGGCCCCCTCCCCCCCCCCCCACCCCCCGCCCACTCATTTTCTTTAGATCTTCAGTAGCAGGACCAGACTTGTCAGTGTCGTCACCCACGGTCAGCTCCGGGCTCCCCCATCTCGCAGCGGCGGCGAAGAGAGACATCGCCGAATCTGCACTTTGACAAAGTGCAGCCTTCATTGATTCTGGGGTAAGATGCATTATTAGTCCCTACAAGCTTTAGAATGTCCAAGTTTTGTGGTTCTCTCATACTTCTGAGTGTTGCAATTAGTCCCCACATTATGATTTCAACCACATCTCCATGGCCTATTGTAGCTTTCTTTTCTGGCCTAGAGTCCACTTTCTTTAATGGGACACGGTGCCTTTAGAATTGAGAAGATATCAATACACTTTAATGATTTATAGGCTTGTCCAAGATTCTAAATGAAATTTGAATTGATCCTAATGTACCATTTCTATTTGGGTTTACAAACTATTTGCCTTTAATTCGAAATCTAGAACTGCATGGAGATGATCCTGAAGCATTTTTGAGCTTCTTTTTTATTAATTTTATGCTGAATTACTTTTCTTAGAGGTATTTAAAGTTTGTAATTGTTGATTCAAGCCTTAAGAAATCTTCACTGCAGGTGAAGATTCAAGTGACGGTAAAAGAATGCCTCTAACACCATCCAATGTTAACTCACAAAATCCTTTGCCAACAACAAAGGAGTAGAGTGCATCTAATAACCATGCTGTAGCACCAGCTGTTGCTGGGAGGACATCCTCCAAGTCAACTGTGAAATCAACATATCTCTTCACACAACACTTGCACATATCAGAGTTGCTGTTAATTTTGTTACTGACGGTGCATGTGGTTCTATAAACTATCGAGCTGGTGGATCCTGATGAGTCTGTGTATATCCATGCTGTCTTTCTGTAGTAGTGTAAATCAAGCTTATGAAAGGTTTTGTTTACCCCCTCCTTATATCATATATGCTGT
This sequence comes from Parsonsia alboflavescens, assembly GCA_028571225.1. Classification (NCBI taxonomy): domain Eukaryota; kingdom Viridiplantae; phylum Streptophyta; class Magnoliopsida; order Gentianales; family Apocynaceae; genus Parsonsia; species Parsonsia alboflavescens. The sequence continues at coordinate 22,824 of JAOXNR010006945.1, forward strand.
TCTCTTCATGTTCTAGAATGTAATAGTCTCTTCTTGATAGAACATTTTTATCTGTATCTTCTTTCAGCCTTTGTTATATATAAATATATATGAATCGTTTGGCTTGGAATACAGTTCTGATTATATAGAAGTGAAAATTCCTTGATATTGTTCTTTGAGACCATGTTTGTTATTTTCACAAAGAAAAATTGGGTGCAATAATTCCAACTGCACTGTGTTACTTAGTACAAGATCAAGACATTCTTAGAGATTCAACATGTTTGTTGAGTTGCAGGAACATTTCCAGTGGGGATAGACTGAAGGAGCATAATGATCAAAGCAGAAGCAATTCTTTATCATCATTTACCACCTCCTCCATTCCCATTATTGAAGCTTCAGATATTTGTACTTGATCCATTATCCATTTATATTTTATGTGAATCAAAACCGTTTTTGCTTCAAACCAGTCCAAAAGACAGCCCGGGATTTAGAATGATGTTGTTATGCTTTTCCAATAAGATACAGGTGATTTTCTATGCATAAGGTGAACTACCTACTCTAGAAGGTGGGTGCCCTTGGGCTTTTGAGGGTTGGGCTGGGATATAATGGCCCCTTCAAAACAGGGCTTAGGCCCAGCCTAATCCTAATTTTCTAAGGCTTAACTGGGCTTGGATTAGGCTAGCCCTTTTTTACGGATCTAGCTGGAGGTAGTAGACTTCAAAAGCTAGACAGTCCTCATTGTTGCAAAACAAGAAGAAAAATGAATGTTAATACACCGAAAGGTTAAGAAAAATTTACGGAGGTGGGAAAAACAGAGAATGCCCATACTGGTTGGGAGAAGTCTCCAAACTTTGCTAAGGGAAGGAAGGTCGGGTTCGATTGGACTCCCTAATCTAGCCGAACGAAGGAAAGAAACAGGCTAGACCAGCTGAGTGTATTCGACCTTCTCGGTACCAGAGCAGGCCAAATCAATCAAAAAGTCTTTATCCCTCTCTTGATCTCCAGCTAGGATCGGAAGATCATTAAAGAAGGTCTTATTCAACTTAAAGTCTGAGTATGGCTCGGACTGGACCAAATCATTAGGAAGTCTAGGGAAGAAGAAAGAATCCTTCCTGTCACCATCGGAAGATTGGAAGGGACTTGCCAGTTTGTATCTAGGGTTAAACTGAAGATACCCGATACTAGCCCTATTTGGTGCCAAAGAGATGCAAACCCTGAAGAAACATCTTAAGAGCTCCAAGGAAATTGGAACCCGATGGATATGACAGGTCGAGATGAAAGCAACTATGGTACGCATAGCGTTGGGAACAAGATGTGCTATGGGGAGGTTCCAGAAGCGAACTATGGCGAGGAACGAAGGTTGCAAATAAGGCAGAAGAATACCCCCTTTGAGGTTGGTCAGGTGAAGGACTATGTGTCCTACTCGGGAGCTATTTAGGTGCTCAAATTCTTGGGCAGCAGCTATATCCTCTCAGTTCATGCCCCTCTCCCTACTGATCTGAAAAATCTGAAAAGAACTTAAAAAGGAAGACAAAGAAAAGACCTTTAATTTTGTGGGATGGTAAACTTTACTTGTCTCCTTGGGAGCCCTAGAGGTAATCAGACTCAAATAAAACACCCCATTCTCTAAATTTGGGGAGGAAGAAAGCCTAGGCACTTCCCTAGAATGGAAAGAATGGGTGCTAGAAGAAGAAGACTTCGATGGAGAAGACAGTTGGACAAAAGACATGCTATTTTCGAGAAAGGAGATAGGATGAAACTTTTTGAAAAAGAACGGTAAGGTGGAGAGGGGAGAACTCGCTTGTTAATTCCTGAAAGATTAAGGAAGGAGATGAGATGCTCTAACCCCTAAGAATTTTGCCGGATAGAGAAAAAGAAAGGAGGGAGGACACAAATACACAGATGATGTTGCAGAAAAAGCATTATGTAAGTAGCAACATTCTGTGAGCAAGAATAATTTAGGTAAATCCCAAAATCCTTTTAGGACTCCCTATTTATAGAGGATAAGGATTCCTTTTTGGTTGTTAAAAAGTATTCGGTACACTGGAAACTGAGGTAACTGCCAAAAGCTAAGGAGGCACGTCACCTCCTTGAAATAGCTGTTACAAAAGAAACGGCGTGACCCTTAGAAGTAGAGACTTAAAGTTGGTAGTTTAGGTGCCATGACTTTACGAGCTCGCGGGACCTAATGATGGGAGAAAATTGTATGACCCTACTCAGACCCAAATACCTGAAAGTTAGACTGGAAAGGTGGGCAGCGACCTCCTACCGCCGACCTCTCAGATGAGCTCAGAAGAAGTCTTACCAAACCGCGACCTACAACCTGATGAGCTCCAATCCGTCTCATACACCTTCTATGCCATGACTAAGTGTGTGCAACTCCTAACACACCCAATGAGTTGGCAATCACCCACCACAACCTCCCATAAGAGATAGCCTAACCTTCGATGTCCATGGGTAGGTCACGGGATAGGCCAAAAGGTCAAGGTCGAAAGGTTGGGGCCGAAAGATCATTAGTGAGCTTGACATTCTGTACTGGAGACGTGCATGGCAAGGTATCCCACTTTAGGGAAACTCAGCAATTCTAGGAGTAATTGGCGGGATTCGATATGATCTCATGATTATCCAAATTGCCTATAGTCACGTAATTGAAGAGCCCTAATCAAAGAGGTTACTTACCATTCGGTATATAGGACCAAATTACACACAATCCACAGGAGGACAAACACAATACTTTGAGATAATTCACTCTAAGATTACTTTGAGAATACTGACTTAGACATCGGAGCCATCCCAAGGGTGACAACCCATTCCAGTGACCTAATCCTTTTTTTCACAAGTTGCGGTTAAGGATGCCATCATAGTTCTGGGGTGATCGAAGAGCTACATTTTAGCGCCATCAACTATCACAGTCACAAGTTGAAAGCTAAAACCATACTTTTAGGCTCATACTATAAATGTGCTTACTAATTGATGGAGATCGAAGAAGCATTAGAAGTGATGAAAAGCTAAGAATTCCTAAAGTTCCAATCACTAAAGAAATTGTTAATTCGATTTGTTCAAGGACTAGAAGATGATTTTGAGTTCGAACCTCCAAAGGATGCCCAAAAAGAAAATCAAATATATAAAACATTATTTTATACAGAGGAAAAGTTTGGGGATGAAATTGTAGCAAAACGGACAAAAAACAAGGGAGACCGAGACTGACTGGTCCTGGAACGGGGTCTTGAACTGGTGCCAATCAAAACAGGTCGAGAAAAGAATCAGAGACAGGGAAGCACCTCATGGTACCGGTTGCTGTCATTGTGCCGGTAAAAGGGACCACTGACGCCAACTGAAGCTTTTCATGGGCACCGGTCTAATCCAAATTCCACAGGCGCCGTTCAATTCAAGTCCCTGGCGTTGATCTTCACCAGTTGATTTAAGGATATGCACCGACTCCAATTTGGAATCAAAATTATTGGAAGAATCTTTATGCCACGACTCCAACTTGAAATCAAATTGCTGGATGAATTATCACGCACCGTTCCAAGTTGCAGCATGCCAATTTGAAGCTTCTTCATATGATTAAATCGATTTCAATTTGGATTCAAATGGAATGTTGTCTCAAGTCATGACAAACCACTTTTGCATATTTAATTCAATTTGATCAAATTAATTTTGACTTACCTTTTAGTTTTTAATTGTTTAAAATTAGTTGTTGTATTTTCTAGTTATTGCAATATGCTTTCAATTAATTGTTTTCCCGATTTAATTATTAGACTCTTCTAGAGAGTTTTAAGTTAATATTTTATTATTTGTTTAATTTAATTAGGTATCTTGTAACATATTTTGTATCATTCAGTTTAAAATCAATTTATTATCAATACAATTTGAAATTTGAGAGCATCCTCTATCTTCTTTGGTTCTTCATTGACCTCTTAACTTATCAAATAATTTAGTTGGATTATTTGTGGTGTCATCCTTTTGGAGATATTGGTTCACCCTTGACAAACAGCGTCAGGTCAATATATGTTCAAACATCGAAACCTAGTAATTCGTTTGGACAAAGTTTCATATTCGTGTCAAATCTAACTAAGCAAGTTAGGTTTGCATTAGTTTTGGTATCATTGCTCAAGGTTCAATATTGCAAGTTTACTATCCTCTATATTCTTTATTATCATTCTTTGTTTCTTGTATTCTTTATATATATATAAAAAATCATATCTATTTTTTGTTTCTTTTATCTTCTTCATATCTTTCTTTGATTCTTGTTCTTAAACATTCAATCTTTTCATTGTTCTTGGTTTCTTGACCAAAAAGTTTTTGTTTTGAGTTGTTGTTATGGTTTCTGAAACCTTAAAAGCATATCCTAGGCAAAAACTCCCACGTTTGTTGTTATTTATGAAAATAAAAAGTGTAGAAAACTCAATATTAAAAATTCATCAAAAATTGAGAATTGTAAAAGTTGATATCTTGTGGGAAATCTGTGCTTGTTAATTTCCTATTCAATATTGGGTTCCATAAAAATCAATTCTACCATATAAAGATAGCATCTCTTGAATCTTTTGTCATCTAAAGTTATATTCTTGCATATTAACAGACTTCTTGATTTCATTGTTTCTTATCTGTCAATCTCGTGTGAATTAATTGATTAAATTGATTGATTGCTTGGGAAGTTAAGGTTGGGCTTGTGTTTGATTATTATTATGACTACTTGGAGGAGAAGATGCTCAAGCTAGTGGTTAAGAGTTTTTATGGCTTTGCCAAGACTTGGTGGAAACAATTGGTATTGACTAGAATAAGACGTGGATGACCCATTACTACCACTACAAGAATCTTTCCTTTAGGTGACAACAAAAGTCTTCATGAAAAGACAAATTGTCGTTACCAAAGTTTTTCTGTGATGAATTCATTAAGGAAAGCTTGTTGCTGGCCATATCTCCCTCCCTGAAAGTAAAGGTGACGACTTATGGAAGTCGTCATTGAAAGTCCTTAAATGTGATAAGTTTTGATGTCACTAGATACTTGTTGTTGGTCATTGATAACTTGTAATGTGACGAATAATGTTGTCACAGTATGTTCACAATTTTGTGACCATATTTCTTGTGGTCACCAAAAAGTTCACATTCAATGACAACATATTTAGTCATTGTAGATATGAATTTTTGGTGGTAATACAATTAGAAGTCATTAAAGAGCCATTTCAATGACTACTTTTATTATTATCATATTATAATTTTAATATATCCTATAACATGTGGTGACAACAAATGTCGTCATTGAAAGTTATATTTTGTGACCACTTCACTTGTCACTATAGTCAGTTTCAATTTATCCTGTGATTTATTTTGACAAACAATGTAGTCACTAAATGTTCACTCTTTGTATCATTTCATTTTACAATTTAACCAAATAAAGGGAAATATTCTTACCATTATCTATATATATTATATACATAAATTATATAGAAATGAAATCAATACAAGTTCCATATAAAAAAGTTAAACCGTAAAAACATTGAATATCTTACAAACGTAATATCTTTTCAATAAAAAAGTGAATAAAGTGATAAGTCACCGTACTACAAATTAAAAAGTAATCTAAGCAAAACTCATAATTCAAAGGGTAGAAAAGAAGTTTATGATGTTTGTGACGAAGCAACATTTTCTTTTGAAGGAAATTTTGACTTTCTACTACCTCTTCATGGTACTCTACTAGTTGATCCACCTGAATTCTGTGAAGAACCCTACAAGTATAAATAGTAAAGATATATCAATGAAATTTACTTAAATTTGATGCATGCACATAATAATGAAGTATTATTATAGCACATAATCAAAATTTTTGTCTTTTAATCATATCCTTTGTGCATTAAATAAGGGGTGTTTTCACATGTACTCAATTTGACTAGAAAGCTTTCAATATTATCCAATTTGTATAACATTTAATAATTTATCCAATTCTAAAACTAAGTTTTCACTCTATACCCATTTTGACTTTTTCCTTAAAAAAAAAAAAAAACAAAACAAACCTTTATTAACTTCATGTAGTTACTATATTACCCTCAACATTCAAAACATTCCAACTACCATTGCACTGTTGTAAAAACGAATTGAAGACCATACAACTATTGCATCATTGATGAAGTTTCCTTGTTGAAAGTTGAACTTGAAAGGAACCCATTCTCCCTGTTGAAGGAAAAAAACAATCGACAGTTGGGTTTGAGTTTCGGAAAGGAGTTGGTTTTTTTCTTCACAAGATCAAGGTCGCGTTGTTCAGTTTGTTTCCTGTTATGGTGTTTGATTGTTGTGTTTTGATTCCTAAGTGTCGCTAGGTTTTGCTACTCATCTGTTTTGTATTGTTTGTTTGGTATAAGGAAAGAAAGAAAGAAGTTGCTTGTATTGAGTGTTGAAGTAATGGCCGACCTTCGAGAGGTATAGCTGACCTTCGGTAGTAGAGGCCAACCTTCAATCCTAGATTTTTTTTTTGGATTTCTAGCCAACCTTGAGGAGATCTAACTGACCTTCGGTAGTAGAGGCCAACCTTCAAGCCCAATTTTTTTTTTGGTTCAACCGATCCTCCAGTTGATCATTTTGACCTTTGAAGGATTATATCGACCTTCAAAGGATGAAATCGACCTTCAGTTTTTTCTTAAAAGGTTCAATAGACCATCCATAAGGTCAATTAGACCTTCGAAAGGATTATATTGACCTTCCGTATGGTCATCTCGACCTTCAAGTATTTTTTTTTCCGTTCGTTTTTTTTTTCTTTCAGAAACTTTGTAGACCCTTTTTTATCTGCTTTCTTTTTTTAATTACTATATTTTTCTCCTTTTCTTTCTATTATTGCATGTACATTTTCTTGAATATATTTTTCTTTGGATTCTTGCAGAAATGGCTTTAATCAGAATTATTCTTCACGATGGTTTTCTAGGTGGAAAGGGGCATCCGGTAGTCATACCACATGACATAGTTATGGAGATTTTAGGTGAACTATGGTAGGTTGCTTGAAGATTGATTTAAACCAATTTGATGTACAAATCTCATTTGCATCTAGATTATCTGATGGAAGTACTAAATTATTGGAAATTGAAGATACATACGGGATCATGTTTTTGATGGGGGAAGTTGATCCTAAAATGGTAGTCGTCAACATAATTAAAAGATTACATCAATGTGGTGGTGATCATGCAATGCATAATTTTGTTAATGCATACGAAATAAATCCGGATGGGATATTCCCACTTGTAAACGATGAACCTGGGCCATCTGAAAATATTAGCACCAATGCTCCGGATGATGATGATGATTACGAAGAAGAATATATTTGCAGTGTTGATGATGATGTCCTTGTGAACTTCGACGATGGGGTCAGACACATAGTTCCTTTTGAGCAATTTATACTGAACCCTTCTATCCAAAAATGTGATTCAAGACATGTGGGAGAATTATGGTGTGAAATTAGGATACACCAAAGCCTGGAGATCTTTGCAGCATGCAAAGGGCACCGCTTATGGAACTCTAGAGGATTCACTTAGATAGCCTCTATCATACTTCTACCTCTTGGAGCGTACAATGCTCGGCTCAGTGACCAGCATAGCATTGCTAGAGGAGCATTTTGTGAGGTCATTTTGTGTGCCGAGTCCTTCGATCGAGGGTTTCAAGTACATGAGACCAGTCAATATCCTAGATGCAACACACTTGAAAGGTGTACAACTGTGCAAAATTTACGCAGCTGTTTGCGAGGATGGAAACGGACAAACTTTTCCTCTTGCATTTGGATTCGGTGAAGAGGAGGGCAATGATTCATGGGAGTGGTTTTTAAGAAAACTAGGAACTGCATTATGATTTGGTGATTGTATTCGATCAACACAAAGGCATACTATACGTAGTGAGAAAAGTGTATCCCGAGGTTCCACATGCCTTTTGTTTTCAAAATTTAAAAGAAAAATTAAAAACAAAGTGCAGAAATCCTCGTGTTGCAGTGATTTTCAAAAGTGCTGTATATATCTATGATAAGCACAAATGCGACCACCATTTTGGGGAGATTCAACGTATACACCCTAGGGTAAATCAGTGGTTGGATGCTAAGGTAGGGCAATTAGGTTGGTCACGTGCTTATTGTCTGAAGAATCGATACAACCAAATGACAAGCAATCCTTTAGAGTCATTCAATGAAGCGATCAAGAAAGCTCGAAAATTACCGATTACATCCGCTCATGATTTTTATAGGGGTGTGTGTCAGAGTTGGTTCAATAAACGTCAAGAAGTAGCCTCTACAATGCTTGATATTATTACCAAACGTGTTGTGGAATGGATTGAGGAAGAAGCTATGAAGGTTGACCAACAAAGGTTGCATACTACATCCATTCGAGCTAGGGAGGAGCATGTCATCGATAATCCCTCATGAGAAGCAAAATGCTATTGTCAATATGATTCGGAAGACTTGTGGATGTCGGAGATGAGATCTAGAAGGAATTCCTTGTAAACATGGCTTTGCTGTTGCTAGGTATTGAAAAACCTTTGTATAATTTAAACAAACATTCCAAACGGCCGAACTAACCTTACGGGTGTCCAGGTAGACCTTCCGTAAGGTAGGTTCGACCTTCACAACCTTCCCTATTGCTTAGAAAATAGATTTAAAATCATAATCTCAATTTTTTTTCTCATATTTAATTCATTATAGGGAAATTAGGGCTCACTACTATTTTCTGTGCCGTGGAAATTCATTGGACACAGAACTATTGACAAAAGCATATCCATCTTCGATACATCCTGTTCCGTTGTATTCAAGTTTGAATAGAATTGTAGGTTTGGAAGATGTGATTGTCAATGCATCGCTTGCAAGAACGGAGGTAGGAAGACCACAAGAAGGTCTGTTCCTATCTCGAAGTGAACAATTTTCATCGAAGAAAGCTTGCTCGATATGTAAAATAAAAGGATACAATCGTCAAACTTGTCCAAACATAGCCACAGAAGCCCCACCACCCGAAGTAGAGGTTCCATTATCGAATGATCATGCTCAAGAGGTTCCATCTAATAGGATATCTACCCAAAAATCTCAGGTTTCTGGATAAACATTGGAGGTGACAGATGAATCAGGAGTGTTTGTTAATGTTAATGTAAGTGTTGTCCATGAGAGTGTGGATGCTTTTGAGTTGGTGTTGAGACGATTAATGACTCGTAAAGGATTTTCATATTCTTACTAGTTTGGAATATTTTCATTTATCCTACCACATGATTTTTTATTTTTGTAGGCTATATTTCTTCTTCTGCAGTGATGAAATTGGGAAAAATAAATTCGGATAAACAATTGGGGAGGTGAGAATTGAGTTTGGAAATGGGAAAATAGCTTTTCTTGTTTGAAACGGTGGACGGTCGGGATGATCTTGTGGAAGGTCGGGAATTCATATTGAAGGTCGGTATAATGATCCAAAGGTCTGTATTATCTGTCGATGATCAATGCAGAGACTTAGCCCACTTCATTATTTGCCTAAGATCGATGCAAGACTTGGCCAAGATGAAGTTGCCCAAGTCTCTGCATCGACCTAGGGTAGATAATACTGACCTTTTGATCATTATACTGACCTTCTAGTCATTATACCGACCTTCCATCAGAAAAACTTTTTTCCCATTTCCAAACTCATTTCTGATCTTCCCAGTTGTTTATCTAACCATTTTACATCTGAGGCATGTCACTGTCACTATCAAACTTGATATTGAGGCATGTCACTATTAGAGTTCAAATGCAACAGGGAAAAAAAATGGAAAAGAAATCGAGGCATGTCACTGTCACTGTCATTGTCCCATTTTCATAACTTGTAATTATTTTCATATTCTTTTTATATGATTCATGACTTGTAATTATTTTCATATTAATCACCACTTGTAATTTTTTTCATATTATTTTTAATTAGCAATATAAATAAAATAACTAATACAATTTCATTTACATAATTTACACGCTGTCCAAAATATATTCATACTATAAAACAAAAAATCCCTTGGATAGAAATCTATGTACTGTTGCTATACTCAAGCGTGATTAGTGCCATGTCATCCCTAATGTGTTGGGGTGCATCTGAAATATCCTCCAGTGATGGCATCGTCCAAACATGCCCTCTCAGCAGCTATGCCATGTAATATGCAATATAGACCCCATAGCTAGTCAAATTAGGCTGCCTCAGAATGGCTTTAATGCCACAAAATTCATATCTGAACTTGGCAGGTGGAGCAGCAACAACAGCCATTGTGGAATAATATTTTTCAATGTATTTCCAGGTTTTGATGCCATGTTGCCACAAGAATCACTGGGTATTTCTACAAATCTCGCCGAAGGACACGAAGATCACTCTATATGATCCGAGGCCAACACAAGATAAAGTGGTGAGTGCATGCATTATAGAGCTACAATTACATTGAAAAATATTAAATTATTTAATATGAAATGTAACTTAAAAAAAAAAAAAAAAATAGTAACTTTATTTATTACTTCATCGACTTACCATCAGGCGACCTCATCGTCATCTCCGACTCCTTTCACCTAACCGATGGAACCTTCATCAAACTTGTGGGTCTCAAGATTTCCTCTAACAGATGTAGAAACGAAAGCGGAATGGAGTATACTCTGCAAATTGAGTTATTTTTAATTGATATTACATAAACAAAATACTTTATACACTTGATAAAAATTAAACAAAATACTAACGTAGAGATAAGGCCGGACAATAGTGAACCTGTCTGCCATAAGGTAGGCATCCGGATGCACTGTAGGTGCCCTTCGAAGCCGTCTGATGAACTGATTGATATAAGGGTCCTCCATCTTCTGAATGCAATCTCGAAAGATTCTCAAAAAGTTCCCGTCAAAGGAGAGGAATCCCCAGTCGAGGGGTTGCCACAAAAAGACCATAATTGTCCGAAAAATAAAAATAATAACTCTAACATACTAAAAACGACACATTAACTTAATTATGAAGAGAAGTTAAATTGTATTAATGGAATACATGTAAATACCTCTCCGATTAGCCCGAAAAGTAGAAAGTATCCAAGCTGCTCAGGTTTTGGGAATGTCCACTAGAAATACCATGGAACCCTTCCCTGGCATCCCTACCAGACTTGCCTCTCTCCTTTCCTTCGATCTGGATTTATTCTTAGAGGCCCATAATGTATATATATGGTGAGAGGGGTCAGTGAAAGGTGAGATGAGGCTTCCAGCCCGAACCTTTGTCGAAACAACATGTCTTCCCTCCAGAGATAATTTTAAATCAAATTATTAGAAAGTAAAGAAATTAAATTAAAGATACTTGAACTAGACATATAAATATGAAGCCAAAAAAAATATTAAGAAACTTAGCTAATTATGTCGTGACGCAAAACGGAATTGTGGTGAGATGAAAAGGTAGAACCTTTTTCGACAAACAATTTCACTCGAAAGTTTTATTGTAGGAAAAGGGAGAATCAAGAATAAAACGACAATATTCTTGAGACACTGTAGAATTC
>JAOXNR010006954.1:0-34269 GCA_028571225.1 Parsonsia alboflavescens
TATGTATTTATAAAGTTCTACTCCTGTAGGCGCATGTGCGCAAGCTATTATAGGCGCTTGTGATGCCATTAAGAGTCTGCGACGGAGGGTCTGTTAGGGGTGAAAAACGACGAACGTGACGACGTCATTTTGGAAGGAGATGAATCACTCCCAAAGCGAGGTCGTTTTTCATTTATCATGGGTTTGAAAATCAGATCTCAACTTGGTTTCTCCAACAGTGTGGCGAAGAACCCAAATTTCAAAGAGAAAAATTCTTGTCAAGGTCATAAAAATCTGAACTTCATCTCCCAAGATACTAAAAATCTTCATCTCCTGAGCTCCTAAAATTCTTCTTCTCGGTATCGTAGCTGAACATTTGCCAATTTTTCATCTCCCGCAAATTTCTTCGGAACCTTTCAGCTGAGCTAAGCATCAGAGGATCTTCGGAAAGGTCTAGTCCGAGCAAAGAAAACCTTTCAACTCTGGCAAACTTCATCTAAAGCAGGGGACTAAGCAAGCACCGGCGAAACAATAGTGGGGAGCGGTGAATCCGAGGTGAAGCTTTTTTTTAAAAAAATTTTTTTTTTATTTGGTAATTTTTGGATATGAGATTTTAGGCATTGTCATGTAAAGTTGGGAAGTAAAGCACCGTTTTCCAGCTTTTCTTAGGGTCCTCTATTGTACCATTTTTTTTTTTTTTTTGGGTTCCTTTTTTGATAAATATAAGTCTATTACTTGTATTTATGCCTAATATCCATGGCAAATCATTTTTGTTATATATGAACATTAAAAAGCTAAAAGTTTATTTGGTTGATTTCCTTGATCTTCTGTCAAATTTATATTTTATATTTGGGTTGATTTCCTTGATCTTCTATCGAATTTCCAGCTGTGTATGGTAGGGTTCTGCTCTTGGGAAACGATATTCGGATTTTATTTTTCGCTTTGTGTTAAATTGCCAATTTACATTTTATTGTGTATATATTAATATGACATTTTTCTATGGGATTTGAAACTCCATTTATCAGGAACCTCTAGATAAAATTTCAGCCAAATCAGACCATGGATCGACCTCTGATCATCGCTTGAACAGAGATTGGTCAGAAGAGAAAATTCTGCCCAATTACTATTCCCCCTATGTTGCTTGACAACAGATATTTTTGTTTCTGGTCCTTCTCCCTCTTTGGTTTCCGCTTTTCCTTTTTTTTTCCTTTTTAATTCCTCCCCCACCGCTGCAATGAGATCACATTCACGTGTGACAACCATGATTGGGCTATCCTCCAACAGGGCCCAAAATTGGGTTGGACCATGGGCCAGTGGTCCAACACTTTTCCCCTCGGGTCCTTGGGCAGCATCTATCAAAATGCATCCAATCTAAAGGCTGCTCCAGCAGCCTCATGGACTTCTTGCCATGTAATATCAAAGCTTTTCTAAGCAGCAGATCACACTTAGAGGAAGGCACTTATGCAGAGTGCAATGGCAAGTTCTTTATTCTTTGCAATTTGTAATATAAATTCCATTCACTGTGTGTGCTACACTGGATTGTTATTGAATTATTATGTGATACTGTAAATATTCAATTCAATTTCATTGTAAGTTGTTCATGTTAGCTTGCTGCAATTGAAAATTTTACTTTATTCAATTTATTTCACGCATGGATTTCTCTCCAGCATTGCTGCAACTGCTCTAATTTTTATTTTTTTAGGGTTAACATCAAGCAGTTTCTGCTTTACTACTGGAGAACTGTAGGGATTTGTCAATCCAACATAACTCACCTCAAGTTCTTGCTAGAAGGCAGCTTGTCTGTTCCCTAATAAGGGATAAAAGAGTTTTAATGTCATGGTTTCACATGGCTGCGGGTTCTATCATTATGGAATGATTTTAATGTTATGTAGTAGTAGTTTACGACAGCACCAATGTGATGGATGAGAAACCGTCGGAGATGGAATAGACAAAGTGATATAGGGAGTAACTAGGCTATTTATTTGCCTTTCGGGTTGTGCTAGAAATTTGAAGGTATAAATCCTCTGCTGCTTTACTATTGCGGTTTCCCTGATAACAAAATATACCATTAACTATACATACAAACAGCCAAATGGCAATGTTTGGACAAAGGCTCAATTCTGAAATCAAAGAACCTACAAGAAAATATTTTGATCAGATGGTGAGTTCGAAGCAGCTGAGTTGCCTGCTTATCCGTAGCTCTGTCATGACTGTTTCCAAGTTATGCAAACTATCAAAATCATTTGAGATTATCCTCATATCTTCTTCAATTTGGAGCTGATACCATGCAATAGGGAGGTTGAAAAGATCTGCTTTTCGTGTCCTCTACATCCTCTTGCGTAAAGATTCATCGGATCTAGTAATGGTAGTTGCCGTTTTTCGCTGGAGCATCTTTGCAGAGAATTGATCTGACTTCAACTATCGACCGTGGAGTCTCCATGCCTTTTTTCTTGAAGTGCGTTCTCAAGTAATTCCTGCATCTGTGATGTAAAGGTGTCATCCAAAACCTACATATACCATCTCCACAAATGAAATGAAATTGAAGAATGAAAGTTACTAAAAATCTAAATACTGGAGAACAAAATTAAGCATAAATGCTGACCAATTTGGTTCAGAAAAGATAAGAAAACCTACTTCCCCCGTCCAAAATCTAGTTCTTCTTACCTCCAAGTACAAATGCAGAATAGTTCAGATATTTTAACATCTTGAAGAAGTATACATGCTGGGGTATATATATAAGCTTCACTTTTCTCCAACTTGGAATGAGAACACAGAGAAAGTCTTAAGGTTTGCAATCGAAAAAAATGGAAACAAAAAGCCGGATCTCCGGAACCTCGATTCTATATGAGAACTTACGAATATCTAAAGTTTGAGACATTTTATCCACATACCATTTAAGACGGAATAAATATTTTCATATAAATGTTTATATACTGTGTAACTTGTTATGCATACCTTGGCTCGCTTGCATGACTCAAGCAAAGCAAGAGAGGAATAATTCCTTTGCATCAACACCTCCTTTGACAGGTCTATAAAGCTGCGAAAGAGAGGAATATATGAAAAATTCTAGATTGCACATACCTGAAATTTGAAGAGGAAAAATGCAGAAGGTAGAAGTTGCTGAGGCAATCAACATCTTGTTTTACCCTTCATGATTAGTCAATCAATCAATTAAAGTACAATTTCTTGGATTTTGTGTTTCTGACGAAGCATCATTATCTTATTGAAAAGCAATATAAGCTAACTGTTAGATTATCTGATGCAATGCATGCATAGCAGTGGCCCAGAAAACTTCTTTAGAGAAAGACACAACACACAAGAAAAATCAATATCTGATACACAGGATAGAAAAAAAGGGTACAAACTGCATGAGCTTGCAAAATCAGTAAGACTAATAGCATCAGAATAAGCTATTTTAACATTTTCTCATATAATGGAGTTGCCCTAACTAGAAGGCTGATATGCATCCACTTATTGCACCAATATAAACTCACCAGCCCTCCATGTGAGGCAGAGTTAATATATCAGACTCAACTCCACCAATTTGCTGTCCTGGATATACCTGCAAGACAAGATGAACTTGATTACCACGATTTATGCACAGAAGCTATATTAGGCAGCTTGAGACTCAAGATGACTAGAAAATGAATGAGGTCATTTTACATAAACTAAAATTGATAGTCCCGAATACATTCATGATTCATGTACAACAGTATTTTCATCTTTAAAGTTTCATTTGTCTTTTGACTTTGTAGATAGCAAATGAAGTCGTCTCAGGAAGTACACTGATATAAGGTCTAATGCTCAAACACTTCAAGATCTAAAACCACCAGAAGATACTCTTTCAGCTAACAGACATGTTTTAAGAGAAAACAAGAAAGAAATCATGTGTAATGTGAGGAAGATTAGAAGAGATATACATATATATTCAGTAGACATAGAGAAATAAAATGTTAATCACCTTAAAAATGACTGTTGTACCTCGCAGTGGACCTTGAGCTATTCTTCCTTCATTCAGCCTGCAACTTTCATCTTTCTGCTTTGGCTTCACTTTCATCTTTCTGCAGAATCCACTGTACCTGAAGCATCAACAAAGCTAGTAAACAAACTCCTCTTTTCAGAATTTATAAGTAAAACGAAATTGAAGAATTAAGGAAAAATGCAACTTGCCAGATTCTCATCTCACCGTCTGCTACACAATAAAATACCTGCTTGAGATTCATGCAATTCTTCATTAGGTTCTTCAACAGACGACTCCGCATTGAAATTCTCGTCATCTACAGTACATCTGGAAAAAAGGGAGAAAGTAGCATTAGGACAATTTACTATAGTCTAACATTCTAAACGACAAAATACGTTACCTTTTAGTTAATTTAGGACAATTTCTTTTGTCATGTGATTGCCCTCGCAGTCCGCATCCTTTACATTGCCTCAACTTTGGAATTACTTTCTCTTTTCCTGATTTGAGCCTTTTCCCACATCCCTTAGCTCTGACTTGTGCAGGATTGCTCACACTGATTATCTGCTTCGAAGTCTTGCTAAATGAGTGTGAGATCACATTTGTAGACAAATTAATCTGTTTTACTTTTTCATATATCAATTTCAACTCATTGAGATAAAAAGTTGAAGCTTCACTAATCATAGAAGCATCATCAACTACAATTGAGGAGTAATGGAAGAGACTAGCATGTCATGACAACAAAGACAATCCATTCAGATCTTTTAATCCCCCAACTTGCTTATCCTGTAACCCAAGTCTTGCACTTTTTGACCATCTTTCCAAAATGTAGCAAATGGGCAAATGAGCTACCTGCTTTGTGACGAAAATCCATCAACAAATGCCTACAAGGCAATCCTTCAAACTTGAACATCTTACAAGTGCAGGAAACCAGGCAGTACTTCAAACTCGAACATCTTACAAGTGTAGGAAACCAAGTCCATCCTCTTGTTGTGGTGAAGTACTCTAAGAAATTTTGAAGAATGAGCCATAATCCGCTGTACAACGTAAATAGCAGTGTCCTCATCCTCAAATGTACAGTTTATGGTGTAGGCATTGATCTCAAATATTTCCATTTGAAGTGTATGAATTTGTGCTTGGTGTAAATACCCACCATTTGTGCTTCCATTGGAAAAGAGGATTTAAGCTTTGGTTTCTTGTTTACATCTATGTGATCTATAACTAAACTCCAGTGTCTTTGATGTCTAATAGATATGTTAAAATGAGAGATAAAACCAATCAAAGAATTCCTCTTGTTTATATAATTCTTGAAAAATGAATGTGCACTCTCAGCCCGTTGACTACTAATCATTCTAGCATTGAAATACTTTTTTACATAAGCAGCAACACACTTCTAATGAATCTCATATAAGTCAGCCAACCAATTGTTGCTTCCCAGCCCGCCATACGTCATCAACTCAGCCCATTTTCTTTCAAATACTTCAGCAGTCTCACTATCTTAAACTGACTATAGGTGTCATGGTAAATTATTGAATCAAGTTTTTATGAAAACTTGTTCAAAATTTGCCATACATAGTACTAAAGATATGTGCTATAGCCTTGGTCATTACAGGATCTTGATTCGTAATGATGGTTACCGATGCACCTCTTGTTTTAGCCTCTAACAACTTGTTAAATAACCAAATAAAAGATTTTGTCTTCTCATCACTCAATAATGCAGAAGCAAAAATAATGGTATGCCCGTGATGATTTAGTCCTGTAATTATAGCAAAAATCATACTATACTTGTTCGTGTTATATTTTGTATCAAAAACTACAACATCTCCAAACGTATCATAAGATGTCCTCCCAATTAAATTAGCCCAAAAGCATCGAACCAACAGATTAGCTTCATCTAATTCATATTCAAAGAAAAAGGAATCATCTTTTTCTTTCTCATCTTTAAAAAATTCTAACAACCATTCAACATCTAAGTCTTTTTCCTCTTCTTCCACTTTTCTTCTGTAGTTATGGAAATCTTTTTCGGTACAATCCATTTATTCAGGACCACTAGATTCAATCTCCATAATCCGAATTTGTTGATATGTTGGTACATTTACCCCTGAAAGTTTCAAATTTAATGCTTTCTTTGCAGCTGACATTGTTCGATGGGACCTTAAAAGATGTACTTTCGAGGGAGTTGCAAAAGCATGATTATCCTCTCCAACAAATGAGCTAACAATCCAATTAGGACTTGTCTATCTTTCCACTATTGTTAGCTTTGCTCTACAACCAACAGGACGATTGGAGCGATTTCTTTCATATGATGGGTCATGATCGTCCTTTGGCCTTTTATAATTGCATTCATTTGGCAAACAAATTTCTTCCATATCAATTCTCTAGTGCCGGATTTATACTTGCTATTACTTGACCTCGCACTGAATCCACACTCCCGTGTATATGCATTGTAGAAAGCAAAGGCTTCTTCAATTGTCCCAAATAGTTGAGAAATCTTCGGCATCTTCTCATTTGTAACTTCACGAGTAAATCCTTGAGATGATGATGCATTTTCTTCCATTTTTAGAAAGGATATATTGTTGTAATATAGACAAAACTTGGTGTTACAATCCGAAGTTCCTAGATATACATAAAACTAAAAAGAAAAGATCCTAGAATCCAAGAGTCATTTTTACTGTTTTTAGTCTAAATTTATGAAGTAGTCTTGCATTAAACTTGAAAGAAAAACTCCACAAATCAATTAGGTTAAAAGATGAAAACCAAGCAAATGACATAATATTTTCATATAGAATCTGAATATTTTTTCTACAGAAAACCAATCACACAAAAAAATAGTAATAATTTTCTTGAAGGAAAATCAAGGCATAAGAGTTGAGATGAGCTTAACAAACCATATTTGCAAGACAATTAGAAGCTAAATCAGACAGAATATGCTAAAGAGTGAAGAAACAGACACAAATTACCAGAGATGAGAAGGAAACTTCAAACTTTGAGATTTGGGTGTGAAAGGAAACAAAGGCAAATGCTCAATGCACTTCGTTTAGCGAGGTCAATTATGTATTGGGGAGCTTTTATCATTTTACAAATGGCCCTGTGTAAAGCAAAACAATTATTCTCATCAAGATTGTAATCCTAAGCAAAACAAAAAAGCACAAGCTGAAGTCTCAATTTTTGTAACACAAAACGCACCCCAAAAATCCCAGAGAAGAGATGAGGTCAAGCTCAGGAACACACCTTCTCAGAAAATCAGACAAACAAGGAGGGTTCAGCTTGCTTGTAGCGCCGGCAACGTCAACTGGGTGATGATTTCTTTGATGTCGGCGACGTTGCCTTCCGATCAACTTCCGTTTCTGACGCTACTGCGACGATTCGACGTGACGACAATGGAGTAGCTTAGATGGGTTCTATCTAGTTTGCTGTTTAGGCGTAGTGGCTGCAACCTCTACTTGAGAGGTCACAACTGGGTCCTCCTTCTCCCAGGGCAGGGGAGCTATAGCATTTGGGTGATATAAGCGTTCATAGACGTCGGGGTCAATCTTCAAGTCCCCATTGAGCTCTTGGAGTTTGTCAACCACGTCCACATAAGGCTTGTAGAGTTGGGGATGAAAGATGGGTTCTATATAATCTATGAAGGCCAGGACCCCCTCAAGCTTTGTCAAGGACAGGCTACCATCCTCATCACGTAGGGATTGGAAATCCCTCTAAAGAGCCTCAAGCTGCTGAATGTGCTCCCTTTGTTATGTTGCCAAGCTCAAAAAGCTGCTCATTCTTTCGAACAACATCTCCTAGAGCTGAAGACATGGTCTGGTTCTTAGCTCTGGCCTCCTCGATATTCTTCTTGCCCTCCTGAAGAAGATTGAACACTTCAGTGTTGGTCTTTTTAGCAGAGGCTATGAGTTCAGCGTTCTCCTTCACTGGGCAAGCCTGTTCATCCTGCCGCTCAAAGATCACGGTGGAACTCCTGATCTTTCTTAGCCCTTTCTTCCTGTCCCCTCTGCTGCTACTGCCACCATTGCTAATGTTGCTGCCACTACTGTTGCCACTCTGATCAAGATTCAGTAGACTTTAGGAGCCAGGAAGTGGTCCTCATTACTGTCAAGACAAAAAAAAAAAAAAAATGAAAAGAGAAAAAGGAAAGTGGGTTAGTGCACAAAAGGAGTTGAAAAAAACTCATTGAAAGCAAAAAGAAAAATAAAGAAGCTCCCTACCAGAAGGATTAATCCCCATGGCTCTCCTGATAGAGGGGAGGTCGCGGTTTGTTGAACTCCCTAGTGAAGCAGGGCGAAGGAAAGTGATAGGCCAGGCTGACAAATTACAATTGACCTTTACATCATTAGAATTGACTAGGCCAATCAAAATGGCCCTGTCCCTCTCCTATTCAGTTGTCAGGGCAGGGAGCTCCTTGAAGAAAGTTTGATTCATATTCCAGACTAGATAAGGCTCGAACCAGATCAGATTATTGCTAAGTCAGGCAAAATGAGGACTAGGAAGGACCTACTAGCTTATACCGAGGGAGAGTTGAAGGTACTTTACAGAGGTATTCTTTGGTGCCAAGGAGACACCGACTCTAAAGAAGCATCTAAGGAACTCCGAAGAGACTGGAACTCGGTAAAGGTGGCAGGTTGCAATGAAGTCGACTATTGCCCGTACAGAATTGGGGATAAGATGCACAATGGGAAAGCCCCAGAAGTACTCAATATCCAAAAATAAAAGGTGTAGATGGGGCAAGAGAATGCCCCCACCGAGGTTTTTCAACGTGGAGGACTATGTGTCCATTGTGGCCAATACAAGGGCACTCACCCTCCTCAGCAACAACTATGTCACCCTTCCAAAGATGCTATGTAATGAGGCTATGCACAAAAACTTGCTTTTCATATACAAAAATGTGGATTCAAAGATTAAGAAGGCAATGACGGCATTGATGCAAATAAAAGAAGGACAACATGTTGATGATGCCTACATTGAATAAACTAAGCTGGAAGAATGGCGGCTTAATTACAAGTATTTGTACTTGAAGTTTAGGCTATAAGATATGAGTGAAAGAGGCTTGAAAACACATTACGTCAAGCCCCAAAAAAGAGGAAAAATGGTCCAAGAACTAGCTTGAAAATGAAGCTTGAATAAGCTGAAATTCATGTTGAATTTTCCAACTTCGGCAAGCTGAAATTTAAATGGATTGGTAGTGAGTAAGCAGCCTATTTTGTCACCAATTCCGACTGAAATTGAGGAAAATAACCAGCTTGTTTTCAGCTACTTGTTTGGTACCAAGATCAAGAACACCGACCTACTAACTCCATCACCAACTGAACATCATTTGAGTTGCTTGCTTGAATTTGATTCTCCACCGAATGAGCAGCAACTTGATCAACTTGCTTCGGTTTTTTGAGAACTGACCGATTAATGAGGTGGTTGTTTGGTACCAAGTTCATGAGCACCGACCCTCAAGAATTGAAGCTACAGAATCATTAATTGTCTAGCCGAATCGAAGGAACAAAGCTAGAGCAGTTTCTAGAGATTAATCGATGCTGCCACAGGTGGGAGAACAGGCGCCGATGAAACTTGAATGCATTCCAGAGAATTACCGGTGCTGTCATTGGCGTTGGTTGAAGGACTAGTTTCAGGAGAAACGCAACATTTTTCTCCCCTTTTTCTCCCATTCATTTTGTGTAATCTGAAGGCCTTTCATTAGATAGGAAAGTTTAGGGTTTAAGTACCATAAATACCTTCTTATTCTTTGTCTTTCATAACAATTCACTCTAGAAAAACAGATTTCCTTTGGAAACATTCCAAACACAAGATCAAACTTGATCTTTTATGAAGTGATGTGATTTTCTTGTAGGTTAAAGGGTTAATTTCACACACAACAATCAAACCAAATCAATATAACAGAAAGGACTCATCAAAGATAAGTTTTGGGAGATTAGGAAGACCTTGGTAGATTTAACTACGACAACCAACCACTTGATTTGTAAAGACAACTCAATACCTCACCCAAAGTGATTAAGAGCCCAAGGTTTAGTGATTAGAACCCTAAAGAGGATGTTCTAAGAACACTATACAAAAGATCAATTTGATCTAGTGTAATGAAAGTTCCTTAAGGAAAATGTGAGTTTTCTTGTCCAAGAGTTGAATTCTAAAATGGCTGAAACAAAGCCTCTTGATAGTTGCTAAAACCCTAAACTAAACTTAACAAAAGGCTGTGTGAAAAGGCTGCAAAAGCAACAACTTAAAACCTAGAAACATGGAAGCAAAACGCAGAAATTTGGCTTCAGGTGCGATACTGTCCGGCATCAGCTAGTGGACCAGATGCAGCGCCGGATTCTTTCTAGAAAGGGTGCCAAATCTGCTCAACTGATCCGGCACCGGATGGAACTGATTAGGCACTAGATACCGTGCATTTTTAAGCTTTGCTTCTTCTCCTTTTGCCCTTTGTTCGATGCTTTGTCTTGGCTTCAAATTCACCTTTATCTTCCAGCTAACCTCATGGAACTTGGCATCATCTTCTAGTTGTCCTCCCTTGATCCTCAAACCATACTCTTCCCAAAAGTCTTGAAATGAACAAGCATTACATAGCTTCAGTTCTTCCGATTCATCTCCAAGTTTAATCTTCCTGAGCATGGCTTCGGATTCAAATCGTTCTTTCTTGTTTCGGATAAAATCCATCAATGTCTTCATCATTCTACCCAAGATATCACACTTGTAGATGAAATACAAGTATTTGTTCATAGCCTCATTGAGTAGCGTCCTTGGATATCCATCATTCCCCCTCACTTCAAAAGGATTCGTCCTCGAATCTTCAAGTCCTATATAGAAAAGAGAATGATCACTTACATGGATTAAAAGATGAAGATGAATCTTACCTTGTGAATTCAAGTTCTGAAGAACTAGGTATTGATCATCCTTCTTTGGGAAAAAAGTCATGAAGATGCCTTACTCTTTGTTCCTTAAAAGGTTGAGGCCATTTTCTAGTAGATATGATCCTCCTTCCACCTACAATGAACTCATGAACAAAAGCAATATAACCCAGCACAAATTCAAAATTTAGGCACCAAGAACACAAAGATTTTCCATTGCAAGCACAAGTCAAAAGTCCTAAAGGTCTATGACTCCTTAAGGTATTATGCAAAGGTTTTCTAAACCTAGAATGCATATTCTTTAAGTACAAGCAACAATCCCTTAACATAGCATACACATCCCCTAAATCAAAAACATCAAGATGAACATCACTATTTTCTTTCAAAAAGGGGATATTTCCAAAATTTCCAAAAATCCTGTCATTTCTCTATTCTTGGCATAAAACTCAAACCGTAACATCATGTAGTTCCACCAATCATGCCAAATAGAGAATAAGCAGTCATTGATTTCATCCTCATAAAGTCCAACTTCATTAAAGATCAACATCTCATCATACATAGTCTTTTCACAAGATACAAACAAGAAAGCTTGAAAGATCATAGGCTTCTTTTTCATATGTATATGTAGTCCTAACACATGTTTTCTAAACAAGATATCCAAGACTCTAGGACTAACATATGTTACAAATTCAACTTCATGATTTTCAAGATTCAACAACAAAAATAATTTATTATGCTTGGAACATTTAAGAGTGCATAAGATACTAATTCTAAGAAGATTGCCATGAACATTATAAGCTTTGAATCTAAGAATCATAAGAACATATGGAGTCCAAGCATTCATGTTGTTATATAAGTCATGAAACTTATAAATTTCAACTAAAGTCAACATCTCAACATGACATGCTTCCTCCTCAATCTCTTTCAAGAAATTATTCTCAACAAGCATAAGTTTTCTTCTCATATGAATCTCAATGAAGTGCACCTCAAACAAGATGGAAAAGAATTTAGAGTCAACAATGAGGATGCACACTAGACCACAAAGATATAAATTGTTACCAAGAAGTGTAACATCAAAGATCCACAATAATCAATGGTCTAAAACAAACTTCAAAATTTCATTCTTGTGTGTCCCAAAGATATATTTCAAAAAGAAGTTCAAGTTATTCCATTCACAAGAATATATCTCCAAGTTGTTTCTATGAAACAAAATAGCCAACAAGTCACCCATAGAATTCATAGGCATATACAAGGCATTCTACAATCAAAGAATCGATATACACATAGAATTCACCATATACAACTTGTCTAGAGACATCAAACTCATATTCAAGAAAATTTTTTCACAAATGATTCTTTCACGAACTCGAAATCCATGAAAGCTGACACTAAGCTCAAAGAAATATAAGATATGCCTTCTTTAGGTAAGAAATCATCATGCCCAAGAATTTTCTCAATAACACCTTGTTTATGAACAGCATAAACAGTTCCACAATTATCCTTAATCATAGAAAACTCATTTTCATGCTCAAAGTTCAACAATTTATCACCAAGTGTGGATATAAGAATATACCAACTTAGCATAGCATTAATCTCCATGTTGTCCTTGCCTTCCTTCATCTTGCTAGGGCCTTCAAAAACCTGAAAATTTGGAGCAAAAACACTAGACAAAGAGTGATTAATGTTAGAAATGGGCATTGAAATTTCCTTGTTCATTTTGAAGATCAAGGCACTCTCATTTTCTCCTTCTTCCTCACAATAATTTTCTTTTTCGTCACACAAGTTTTTTTCAATCTCATTTTCTTCTCTCTAGTCTTTCCTTTCAATTTTATTCTCATGCTCACTCTTCATTTCAATTGAAATTTCTTCTTTCAAAATTTGAATCTCTTTCTTCACATCATGGGACTCTTGGACTTGGTCATTTTCAACAACTTCTTGTTGACATATTCACCATGGATAGCCTCTACTTCTTGCTCCTCGGAACTAGACACCCCTTCTTTTGGCAAAACTCCTTGCACTTGAGTTGGTGAAATTGTTTCGTAGCTTGAACCCCCATTAGTTTGTTCATAGTCTTATTTCTTTTTCTTCAAGCATCTTTCAAATCGATTGGCATGGTACACCATCTCCTCAAGATTTGAGTATTAGTACTTCCCAAGCATTTCACCAATCTCCCTTTTCAAGTCATTGAAGAATCTAATCATTTTAGCCTCATCACTCTCTTCTACATTAACTCTTCTCATTACTCTTTCAATCTCCTCATGATACTCTTTTACACTCTTGGAGACTTGAGTAAGAGTTCTTAATTCCTCATCTTCATAGAGGTCTCTTGTCAAAAATTTCTCCCTCATTCTAGTGTTCAAGTCTTTCCATGTAGAAATGGTTGGCTCCCATATATCAATAGGTATCCTCTTTGTCCTCATTTGCAATTGTTTCCGAAAGGTTAGAGCATAGTCTTTAAGACTCTCAACAATCAATTTCATCTTTTCTTCTTCCAAGTGGTCATGATTGTTAAGCACACTGTCCACTTCCCATTCAAAAGTAAGATAAGATTTAGGATCATTCAAGCCATAGAAAGGTGGAATGGTCATGTAATGGCTCCCAACACCTCTTTCCTTCCCATATCTCCTTGGCCTCTTATCTTCATCATAGCCATAATAGTTATCATCATCATATTTCATAGGCTCGTGTCTACTTTTAGAGGGATTCACTTGGTAACTTCTTCTATCAACTCCTCTATGTGATGTATACTCCTTAGAAGAGCTAGGTAGAGATTCTCCTCCTCTAGTCATGATTCTTCTTCAAAGATAAACAAGAAAAACAGGGGAATATTGCTCCTCACTTGTTACTCTTGTATCACTCTTTCCATTGACTTTTTCTCACTCTATTGACCTCACCCCTAGTGCCTTTTTTTCCACTCTAGTACTTAATCAACCCTCAAGAGCAATGGGCAAATCACTTAGGCAAAAGCACCAAATTGATCCACACATATCACTTAGTTGATTAATTGTAGGTAATCAAATGAGAGTCAAGAAAATAAAGTTTCAAGGAATTAAGGTCAACCAATTCAATACAAAGAGTAATTCACTTGGAATAAAAAGAAATTATCAATTAGGCATTTTAACAAACACCTAGAAGGCAATGAAAATGTGAACCAATTGTCAATGAATTCAGATTCCCTTGATTTCAAAGTTGATAGACAATAGGCATTATAATCACAATTGAACCCCAATTCACTTTCAACTTCAACTTCAACTCAATCAATTCCAATAAGATTAAACAAGAAAACCCACAATTTCAAATTGGCACAACCGAAATTTCTTCTCTTTTTTTTCGTGTAGAATTTTTTTTTTTTTTTGTGCTCTTCTACTTTTTTCCCCTTGAATTCTATGGAACAAGAACTCTTATTTTCTTTTTCGTTTTGTAGATATAGATGAACAACTCAACAAATACAAAGGTTCACAAGAGAAGAACCAGGATAGATGTAATGGAACAAAACAACAAAAACATATAAGATCATAGGATTTCAAAGAAGAAACATATGATATTTAACATTTAAACAAACAACGCAACTATGATAGTCAAACCTTTGATGATAACCAAGCTCTGATACCAAAAGATGATGTGATTTTCCCGTAGGTTGAAGGGTTAATTTCACACACAACAATCAAACCATATCAGTATAAAAGAAAGGACTCATCAACGGTAAGATTTGGGAGATTAGGAAGACCTTTGTAGATTAAACTACAACAACCAACCTCTTGATTTGTAAAGACAACTTAATGCCTCACCCAAAGTGATTGAGAGCCCAAGGTTTAGTGATTAAAACCCTAAAGAGGATGTTCTAAGAACACTATACAAAAGATCAATTTGATCTCGTGTAGTGAAAGTTCCCTAAGGAAAATCTGAGTTTTCTTGTTTAAGAGTTGAATTCTAAAATGGCTGAAACAAAGCCTTTTTATACTTGCTAAAACCCTAAACTTAACTTAACAAAAGGCTGGGTGAAAAGGCTGCAAAAACAACAACTTAAAATGCCGAAAAATGGAAGAAAAATGCAGAAATTCGGCTTCAGGTGCGATGCTGTCCGGCGCCGGCTTATAGACCGGTTGTAGCGCGGATTCCTTCTGGAAAGGTCACCAAATCTGGTCAGCTGATTCGGCATCAGAAAGAACTGATCAAGAGCGGGAAGCCCTGCATTTTGCATCTTTGATTTTTCTCCTTTTGCCCATTGTTCCATGCTTTGTCTTGGCTTCAAATTCGCCTTCATCTTCAAGCTAACCTCATGGAACTTGGTGTCATCTTCTAGTTGTCCTCCCTGGATCCTCAAACCATACTCTTTTCGAAAGTCTTGAAATGAACAAGGATTACATAGCTTCAGTTCTTCCTGTTTATTTCCAAGTTTAACCCTCCCAAGCATGGCTTTGGATTCAAATCGTTTTTCCTTGTTTTTGACAAAATCCATCAATGTGTTCATCGTTCTACTCAAGAAATCATACTTGTATATGAAATACAAAGTATTTGTTCTTAGCCTCATTGAGTAGCATCTTTGGATATCCACCATGAAGTGTTCTTAGAATTTCCTCTCAGGGTTCTTAGTCCCTACTCCTTGGGCTTTCAGTCACTTTAGGTGAGGTATTGAATAGTCTCTACAAATCAAGAGGTTGGTTGTTGTACATTATTCTACAAAGGTCAACCAAATCTCCCACACAAATCTTTGATGAGTCCTTTCTTTAAACTTTGATTGGTTTCTTGCGTATGTTAAAACAAACCTTCAACCTTGAAGGAATCACATCATCTTTTGGTTTCAGAGCTTAGGTTATCATCAAAGGCTTGACTATCTTACGTGTGTTCTTCTTTGTTAAGTGCTAAGATCATATTTGTTTCTTTGAAAATCCTATGGTCTTATGTGTTTTGTTGTCTTGTTCAGAAAAGAAGAGTTCTTGTTCTTGAAAATTCAAAATAATAACAATAAAAAAAAATAAAAGAGGAGAAGAGCACAAAAAAAATTTTCTGAAAAAAAAAAAAAAAAGTGCCAAAGTTGTGAGATTTTTTGTTGAATCATATTGAAATTGATTGGGTTGAAGTTGAATTGAAGTTACATTATGATTGATTTGATTATTATCTGTCAAATTTGAAATCAAGGGAATTGGGTTTGTTGAATTCATCGACAAATTGGATCACATTTTTATTTCCCTCTAGGTGTTTGATAAAATGCATCTTTGAAAATTTCTTTGGATTCCAATTATTTGTTCATGTGCATTGAATTGGTTGACCTTAATTTGTTGAAAATCTTCTTGACTCTTAATTTGAAGATCATCAATTGATCAACTAATTGATTTGTGTGGATCATTTTGGTATTCTTGCCTAAGTGATTTGCAATTACTCTTGTGAGTTGAGTAAGAACTTAAAAGAGGATTTAAAGTGGAAAAAGGCATTAGGAGTAAGATCAATTGATGGAGAAAAAGCCAATTGAAAGAGTGAAACGCTAGAGAAATGTGAGGACAAAATTTCCCTATTTGCTTGATTGTTTCTGAAGGTCCATTATGACACAAGGAGCTTCACCATCTTCACAAGCATCAAATATGGGAGAATAAACGTCGTTCTATCCACCATCTTGGAGAGGATGGAGAACATGACGAGGGAATTCTCCACAAACATGGGAGAATTAAGAAGAGATGTCAACATTAGGATGGACCAATTTGAAAGAAAGGTAGATGAGCTTCAATATAAGACTCCTAGAAAACAAGTGCAACAAGGAGAAAGGGGAGATGAATATCAACCTAGTTCTTTTAGAGAGTATGTGACATATCAAGGAGTTGATAGAAGACAATATCAAGAGAGTCTATCAAGAAGGAGAAATGAGCGAATAGAGGATGTTGATGAAGGCTATTATGACCATGAAGTTAAAAGAAGCTCAAGTGGGACAAGAAAAGATGAAAACTCTTATTCGTACTACAATGAAGATGGTGAACCACTGAGACATAGAAGGCATATGAGGAATGAAAGACCACCTAAAAGGGAGGATGAAAGACAAGTGTCCAATGGAAGGGGCTCATATGGGAGATCTTATGAGAGTGCATCGTGTCATCTCTTCAACAAAGAAAGTGCAAAGTGTAAGGCCACGAGAAGAGGATCCTAAACCTCAAATGCAAGAGGTGAAGGTGACTCATGGAGAATGGAGAAAGACACTAGCACAACTTCCTAGAAGTGAGGACCTCAAGTGCTTCAAATGCAATGAACATGGAAATGGCATTTCGCAATGCCCAACATGGGAGAGCTTGGAGCCCAAAAATGAAGACATTTCAATTACCAATGAAGATAAAGGTGAAATTAGTCTTCAAGAAATTGAAGTTAAAGGGCAAGTACAAGAGATCTCATGTGAAGTGAAGGTAGAAAAGGAACATGAGAGAAAAGAAAATGAGAGCTTATATGAAAAAGAAAGAGAGAATAAGAGTGCCTTAGTGAGGAACAAAGAGATTTATATTCTTACTGCTAACATTGACCATTCTTTTTCTAGTGTTTCCTTGTCTAAGATGCAAGACTTTGAAGGCATAATCAAGTTTAATGAAGGCAAGGACAACATGGTAATGAGTGAGATGTTAAAGTGGTACACTCTAATCTCTACACTTGGTGATAGATTGTTGTATTATGAGCATAAAAATATTTTTCCTATGATTAAGTGTGATAGTGGAAATGCTTATGATGTTCATAAGTAGCATGCTATTGTTGAAATTCTTGAGCATAATGATTCCATATTTAGAGAAAGTAAGTCTTATACTTCTATAAGTCATGTTAAAGCTTTCATGGATTTTGAGTTTCTGAAGGAGTCATATGTGATTGAATGTGGTTCTGGAAATGAAATTCATGCATGTGGAAGTAAGTTGTATATCTCTATGAGCTTTTTGAATGAAATGCCAAATCTTAAGCTCGTTAAGGAATCATTTGTGGATGAGATGCTAGATCTTAAGCTCGTTAAGGAATCATTGTGGATGAGCATGCTTGCGAAATGCTATATCTCACACGGACTGTCGTTAGGACTTAGAGAATCCCATCAACATAGGTCGCGCTGCCGTTGAATCTGGTTAGAGTTGTGTTTGGCCTTATTAGTAAGCTCTTGTCTATCCCCATCTGGATGAAGGCCATTCACGGCACTTCCAGTGTCCACCAGTATTTTGCGGATTAGGACATCTCCAATCTAGATGGACACTGTGAGGGGTTTTGAGTCTTAACTCCAAGCTCATTTTGACCTCCTTTCGATGGCATTTATTTTGCACACAGGAGGTGACAGATCAACAAGGCCTGCATTCCTATCCAGGAACTCTTGCAAGGGACCCTCTTTCACCAATCTTTCGATCTCACACTTGAGGTTAAAACAATCCTCTTTGAGATGGCCATGGTCCTTGTGGTAGTGGCAGAACTTGGCATGGTCTCTCTTGGCCACTGGACTCTTGAGAGGTCTTGGAGGCTTCAAGAGACCTCTTTTTTCCATGATCACCCAGATCTCGGCTCGAGAGGTCTTCAGTGGAGTGGTCACAAGGTCAGGGATGGTCTTTCTTTTCTTGTCGGAAGTTCCTCCCTTTAAGTGGTGGTCCTTCCTGTCCCTTTTTGAGGACTGAATGCTTTTTGGTCCCCCTTTGTTATCTTTTTCTGTGGCTAAGGCAAAGCTAAGGATTTTCTTCTGAACCGCTATCTCGTCAGCCTTGTTTAGCTTTTCTAGGAGTGTCTGCAACTCCTTGATGGTTTTTACTAGCTCTCTAGCCAGCCTAAGGGCTACGTACCCCCCTTGCAAACCTTGTTTAAAGGTAGTGATGTAGATGGCATCATTTTTCTGCTCAATCACCACTGCTTTATCATTGAAGCAACTGTAATAGTTTCTTGGAATCGCTCCAAACTTCTGATTGATGTTGAAGAGATCGTTGATATCCGTCTCGCACCTTGTGCTACTTTGATAAGTTTTCAAGAACAACTCTTTAAGTCGTGTCTAGCTTGAGATGCTCGCCTCTAGGAAGCCCTTCAACCAGGACTAAGCCTTTTTAAGTCAATGTTGACAGGAAGGCTCTATATTTGACGTGGTCAGGGTACTCGAACATCTCCATGTAAGACACATATTCGTCTATATGCTGCTGAGGTTCGCTTGAGCCATCATATTTGGCCTCAACTATGGGGCTTTGAACCCTGGTGGCATTCGGGTGGTTCAGATGCTGTGGATAGATGGGGAAGGCTCAGTAAGGTCCACACTGCTTTGTATCTCCTGATTGGATGGGGGAGTTGCTCTCCTCAGTGGATTGGGTGCTACTCCTCGAGTGTTTTCACCTATCTCCAAGAGGAGTTCGTAGCGAGCACCCTTGTTCTTCAGGATCCTGTCTCTTGCATTGTGACATGGCTACTCGGTTAAGCCTGTCTCTTAGGTCATAAACCCTTCCGTGGTTCAGGGTTTCTCTCAGGTCGGTCACAGGTTGCATTGCTCAACTTTGTGACCTTTCTTGCTCTCGACCAATTTTCCCGACTTGCTTCATGAGGTCGGAGGTCATTCCTCCCTTCAAAAGGTAAAGGCTGGCTAGCCTGTGTACATTTTTCCTGGCCTCGGGGTGGCTATGAATCTCTCCGGGAAGGCACTGGAGTGTGTCCAGTTTACATATAGTGTTGTTTACTGGATTCTTTTTCTAAGGCTACCACCATTTGTTCTAGGAGGTCCGCTACAATTAACTGCTGTGTTCTCCCAGATCTCTGTGGACTGGGATTATTGCCGATGGCAATAGGATCAGTGCGCCCTCGCTCGGTCCTTTCTCGCATAGATGGAGGGTTCGCTAGGGCCCTATGAGATGGACCAGACTATGATTGTCGTGGTGGTTCCTACTGGGTGGCTAGGGTTGGGCTATTGTTCTCTACCAGGGGTGGGGCTTCAAGCACCGTTTCACCGGTTTGCAGCTGCGTCTTGCCGGGCTGTTTGCCTCAACGTGGTGGTCGAACGCGTGTAGGCTGTGATTGAGTCCTTAGGCTTTTTTTATTTATTTTGTGTAGGGAAGAAAGCTTTTTGTCTGATTCCCAGTAGACGGCACTAGAAGTAATAGGGCTCAAAGTTGAACACTAGGTCACAAAAAAACCATGATGATGTCAATCAACTACAACCTGAGAAGAAACTAGAGAAGGTCATCGAAGGTGGGCTGTGCCCAGGGAAGAGCTTCGATGCCTAAGTTAGTATGCCGAGAGTAATTGAGTGTAATTAATTCTCAGAGAGATTGATCTCTTAGTCCGTAGACTGTGTATGATTTGATTATATACAATAAATTTATTACCTCTTCGATTTGGTACGTGATAGTAGACAATTAGGAAAGTTGTGAGATTCTTGAATCCCGCCAATTGCTCCTAGAATCATGGAGTTCCGCTTGGTTAAGATATCTTGCCATTCACGTCTCTATCGAGAGCGCGAGCTCGCTAACCAAAATCTAGACCAACTTCGCAACTTGCTCGTGGACATCAAGTGTCTCGGGTATCTCTTCTAGGAGGTCGCGCAGAGTGCTAGTGGGTTCATGGGAGATGTTAGGAGTGCTGACGCAGATGGAAATAGAATCTGAAGTTTCGTTCTTGTTCAGAAACTTGCAAAGCAAGAAACAAAAAATAAAAAAAGAACCTGATTCAATTTTTCCTTTTAATCAATCTTCAACGCAAGTAGTTAGAAGTCGAAAATTACTATCAAGCAAAAAAAGATTTTTCGAAGTAGTCGAAAATCGAAAAAGTCGAAAAGAGGCAACTTTAATTCATCAAAACTGTAAAAAAAAAAACCAGCAGAAAACAATTCTTAAAGCCAACAACAAAGCCCTAATCGGAAACGAAAAGTAAATAAATTGCAAAAAAAACCCCATAGAAAAATAGTAAATTACGAAATTGTCACTTAAACTTGTAAAATTACGACAATGCCACTGAAAATAGAAAATTGTCCAAAACTCCATCGAAACGACTCCGGATAGCTGAAAAATGCCTTGCATCACAGCATTGTAGTGACTTTGGTTCGTTCGGCCGTTCCGGGTCATCTAGTCAAATTTGAGCCCAATCCGAGCTCATTTCAGTCACCTCGGGAATCGTGCCCGACATCAATTCGGTGTTTCAGACAGCTCACGTCCTCTTCTTCAAACGTTCTAAACGTCGTGGAGCTGATTTTGGAATCGAAACTTGCCCTCTGCGTTAGGCTCTCCCTCCTGAATGGAGCTTGTCCTCAAGCTCGGATTATCACCATGAAAAGACTTGAGATGCTGAACATTAAAAACAATGGAGATACTAAACTCGTCTGGTAATTCAACTCGGTAAGCATTGACACCAAGTTTCTTCAAGATTTGGCATGGACTAACCTTCCGATCCTTGAGCTTATGATACTCACCAGCAGGATATCGTTCTCTGGACAAAGAGACCCAAACCAGATCACCTACCTCAAACTGGACATCTCACCTAGTCTGATCCGCGTGCAACTTGTACTGAGCATAAGCTTCCTCCGAGTTTGCTTTGACAGTTGCATGTATGGACTGTAGATCAACCAGACAATCCTCCACCCTCCTTGGAGCCGAACCGTGATCAAGAATAGTAAGGTCAAGCAGACCCTCGGATTTCGCCCCATAATAATCTGAAAAGGAGAAAATTTGGTGGACCTATTCACAGAGCAGTTAAATTCGAATTCGATCTTTGCAAGCACAGAATCCCAAGTCCCAAAAGACTTGATCTGCACCCTCAACATGTTCCCCAAGGTTCGATTCCCCACTTTTGTCTAGCCATCCGTCTGTGGATGGTATGGACTGCTAAACTTCAGAGTAGTCTCCATGCGTTTCCAAAGCTCTCGCCAAAAGTGGCTGATGAATTTCGTATCTCGATCAGACAGGATACTCCTTGGCAACCCAAAATCTTCGCACCACATCTCCAAAGTACAAGTCGGTGATTTTGCTCGCATCCATGGAATTCTTGCAAGTCATGAAGATAGCAATCTTGCTGAACCTATCGACCATGACCATGATGCTGTCAAACCCCTTCTGTGTTCGCAGCAAACCCAATACGAAATCCATTGACACTTCCGTCCATGGCTCTTCTGGAATAGGTAAAGGTGTATAAAGACAATGATTAGTGCCTCGTCCTATAGACACCTGACAGACTCGGCATCGCTTAATGAAATCTTGGGTACTCTTATCTATTCCTGACCAATAAAATTTCTCCTTGATCAAGCCGACTGTCTTCTCCTTGCCAAAATGCCCTTGCGAGTGCAATTCCTGAATGATCAACAATCTCAACGATGTGTCAGGAATACATAAACAGTTACCTCGGAAAAGATAGCCATCATGAAGCACATAATCAAACCGTTCTTGCTGCTCTACAACCTTCACAGTAGGATCGAAATCTGCATCATCCCATAGCAGCTCTTTCAATCCCTCAAAACCCAAGGTGGTAACCTGCATCATGTTAAGCAAAGATCGTCGCCTACTCAAAGTGTCAGCCACCTTATTCGTGACACCTAATTTATGTTTCAGGGTGAATGTGAACTCCTGAAGCGCTGACACCCACTTGGCATGCCTATCACAAAGTCGATGCTGCCCCTGAAGAAACTTCAAAGCCTGGTGGTCCGAATACAACACAAACTCCCGTTGTATCAAATAATACCGCCAATGTTGAAGAGCTCAGACTATGGCGTAGAACTCGACATCATAAGTTGAGTAATTCAACTTCGGCCCTCCAAGTTTTTCTACGAAATAGGTTACTGGCCGTCCCTCTTGGCTCAGAACTACTCCTATTTCCAGCATCGAAGCATCACAATCCACTTCGAATACCTTATCGAAATTTGGTAGGGCAAGTACTAGGGCACTCGCAGCTTTTCCTTTATCACATCAAATGCCTCTTGAGCCGCCTCTATCGATTCAAACACCTTGGCGTTGTAAAGATCAGTCAGGGGTGCCATCAACACACTGAAGTCCCTGATAAACTGCCGATAGAAACTTTCTAATCCATTAAAAGACCAAACCTCTGTTGCACTCTTTGGTACTGGCCAGTCATGGATTGTCCGAATCTTAGCATCATCCGACTGAATTCCACTAGCTGAAACCACATACCCCAGAAATACAATCTTGTCGACCATCCAACTGCATTTCTTTCGATTGGCAAATAAACTGTGATCTCGCAAGGTCGCTAAAACTAGCCGTAGGTGCTGCAGATGTTCTTCCCTCTCCCGACTATACATAAGTATGTCATCAAAGTAAACTACCACAAAATCGTTGAGGAAAGGACGCAGTACCTGATTCATGACCATCATGAATGGGCTGGCCTCATTCAAGAGTCCGAAAGGCATGACCAGCCACTCGAAGAGCCCGTCCTTCATCTTGAAAGCCATCTTCCACTCATCTCTAGGTTTGATTCGGAGTTGATGGTAGCCACTTTTCAAGTCTATCTTCGAAAAAATAGCTAGCTGCCCCACTTAGCTGGTCCAACATGTCGTCGAGTCGTGCAATCGAAAACCGATACTTAATTGTAATACGATTGATGGTGAGGCTGTCCATAGACATTCTCCATGTGCCATCCTTCATCGGTACCAACAAAGCAGGCACTGCACAGGGACTGATGCTCTCCCGGATAAACCCTTTATCAAGTAACTCCATCACTTGCCGCTTGAGCTCCTGATGTTGCTATGGGGACATTCGGTAATACGTTTTGTTCGGAAGGATAGAACCAGGCATTAGATCTATCTGGTATTGGATATCTCTCAACGAGGCAATCCAACCGGTAACTCATCCTGCAACAAGTCTACAAATTCAGTCAACAACTCTTGAACTTGTTCTGGAATCTCCAACTCAGCCTCACTGCTGTCCGATGTTAACAAATCAGTAGCAACTAAAGCAAAGCAAAGCTCGGACTCAGTTACCTCTTCTTCAAATTCCTTCCGTGGCAGGCAAATAATGTCTTCTTACTGTCAACCATTCCTTCTTGCATGGGCTGAAGTACCACTTTCTTTAGCTCTCGATTGATGGTATAACAGTGCGTGTGCCCATCATAGGTCACATGATAATCCTATCTCCATGGCCTGCCGAGTAGCTAATGAGAGGCATCCATCGGGACGACATCACAGTAGATGGTACTAGAATACTGAGGTCCAAACGAGAATTCCAACCGGCATCGCTCCAAAACCCTGACCTCAGTATCATTATTTAAACACCCCAACCGCTGAGGCATTGGATGAGGTTCCGTCTTCAACTGAAGCTTCTGCACTGCCGTTTGTGAGATTACATTCTCACAGCTCCTTGTATCAATAATCACGCGGCAAACCTTCCCTTTAATTGTGCACTAGGTTGTGAAGATGTTTTTCCGCTTCCAATCTTCATCAGCTTTGGGTGCTAAACAAATCTTCTTCAAAACCAAACTATCTCCTCGGATATCTTCAAGTGCGACATAACACGTATCCTCCTCTTCAAACACATCATCACCCACATATTCTTCAGATTCTTCTTCGGCATCCTCCTGAATCATTAATTACGACCTTAGTCTTGGACATTCATTCGCATAATGCCCTAGTTGTTGACATCTGTGGCACTTCACATTAGCTTTATTATTGGTGGCAGATTTATTTGGTGCACTACTCGACTTTTCGCTGAGCTGTGCACTACCTCGTGCGTCATGATGTTGGGCTGAAGAACTACCCCCATGTGTTGTCGAAAAGCTACTTGCTGGAGCAACTCGAGGAGGTGGAAAACCTCTTCCAAATCCAACACTTCTACTGCTACCGCTAGCCCTCGCTAGAAGCTTCTCCACGACTTGTGCCTTTGTCTGCGCATCCGTGATAGTGGTAAAGGTATGGACCTGTAAAGCATCCTGAACAGTAGGTCTTAACCCATGCAGATATCGAGCCACGAGCTGTTCCTGAGTTTCGTGCAATTGGTTCCTCGCTACCATCCGGTAAAACTCATGCGTGTATTCTTTGATGCTCTGAGAACCCTACGTCAAGCTTTGAAGATTCTGGAATATAGTCTGCTGGTAATTAAAGGGACTCCTTGCGCATCTCTCTTTTGAACTCCCCCCCAATCGTCCAAAACTGGAAGCCCATCAAGGTATCTCTGATATAAGAAAGATTGCCACCATGCGACAGCCTTGTCCTTGAACCTCATCGCCACCAAAGATACTTTCTTTTTCTCCGGAGCCTCCTTTACCAAAAAAAGTTCATCCACTGAGCTCATCCAATCTAAGAATTCTTCAGGTGCCAACCCTCTTGAGAATTCCGGAACCTCCACCTTAAACCCTAGATCCCAACGAGGGACAACGGGTTCTCGTTCATTGTCTCTAGGCGGTTGGTAGCCGCCCCTCATTCCCCTCCGTTGAACCCTAGGTTGTTCAAGCGGTGGTCTCCCGAAATCGTCCTCAGCATCTTGGTCCACCACTTGACGCAATTCTTCACTTTCGGGCTATTTTGGTTGTCGGCCAATCGTCAGTTGCTGCACCATCTGTGTCAAATCTTGTATTTGTCGTTCACGGCTCTCCCTCTCTAGCCACATCTCCTTTCGCAACTCTTCCCTGTCACGCCTAGACTCTTCCCAATCCTGTTGCATTGCTTCAATTAACACAGCAATGTTCTGTTCGAGATTACCTCCTGCCATGGCGTAAAACTGAGTGATCTAGACGGATCTGGGCTCTGATACCAACTGACGCAGACAGAACAGAATCTTAAGATTCGTTCTTGTTCAGAAACTTGCAAAACAAGAAACGAAAAAAAAAAAGAATCTGATTCAATTTTCCTTCTAATCAAACTTCAAAGAAAGTAGTTAGAAGACGAAAATTAAAATCAAGCGAAAAACGAGTTTTTGAAGTAGTTGAAAATCGAAAAAGCCGAAAAGAGGCAACTTTAGTTCATCAAAACTGTCAAAAAAAAAAAGCAGAAAACAATTCTTAAAGCCAAAAACAAAGTCTAGCCTTAAACGGAAACGAAAAAGTAAAAAAATTGCAAAAAAACCCCTAGAAAAATAGTAAATTACGAAACTGTCACTTAAAATTGTAAAATTATGACAATGCCACTAAAAATAGAAAACTGTCCAAAACTCCATCAAAACGACTCCGGATGGCCGAAAAACTCCTTGCATCATGACGTAGCCCAATCAGATTTGAGCACAATCCGAGCTTGTTTCAGTCACCTTGAGAATCGTGCTCTACATCAATTCGGTGTTTCAGACAGCTCACGTCCGCTTCTTCAAACTTTCTGAACTTCGTGGAGCTGATTGTGGAACTGAAATTTGCCCCACATCTGAACCACCTTGATCAGCAACCCGCTATACGTCACGTGCACATCTGGTCGTGGCATGGAAGATGTATGAGACGAGTTGGGAGTTACCAGGTCGTGATCGGAGGTTTGGTGGTACCTTGGAGGTCGGTGGTAATAGGTCGCTGCTCACATATCCTTGTTGACTTCATGAGTCTAACTGTCAGGTATTGGGGGTTGGGGCCTTGGGCCCATTTGGGTTGACTTTGATCCGGGTCCTGCCTGTTTATGTTGACTTATCCACGTCGTAGCCATTTCTCCCGTCAATAAAATTCTCTGGATATCTTGAAAAATATTGTCTTCCAATAACTCTTGTTCCTGTAAATGATAATCTAGGTGTTTTGTTGATTAGAATCTATCAATGGTTTATGTCGTAAGTCGAAATCTAGTGGTATATTATCTGTTTCTTCTATCTTTGGAATACTAGGCATTTGAATCTGATTAACCTCATTAAATAAATAAGGGAAATCTATTTTGTTTTTTATGACAAAACATTTAGAATAATGAGTATTATAAATAGTATAAGAAATCATATATGGAGTTGAATATGGTCTTTTATTATTATTAAAGAATTCTTTTCTTTTAAAATCTTGTAATAAATTTAGAGTTTTATCAAAATCTTTATCATGTAGATGATATGAAATCCTAGGGTAAACATTAAATTTTAATTTTTTGTATAAAAAATTACAGCTTAAAATCCCTAAACAGGCTTCTTCTCTATTTTGAATTCTGTTATCCATTATAGCTAGATCAATAGGTGTATCTAATCCTTCCTTAAAAGTTGATTTTATAATTATCTGAATAGCTCCTATATGTATGCATCCTAGAGTATTCCTTATTTCAGGTTTTATCTTTTGTAATTTCTCTTGTATATCCTTTTTAGGTCATAAAGGAATCATAACTTTATTTGAAGTTAAGGAAACTTCTAATGCTCTCTCTTAAATATTCAATCCATAAAAAAGATGATATTTTCTAGGTTTAATTCCTAGTTTATGTAATACATTTACTTTAAAATCCTGAATAATTTGATAAAGAAAAGTTTTCATTTTGTATTTGTTTTAACTTTCTTTTATCTATTAATATGTCCTGCTTATATTCTCTAGAATACTCTGAAGAGCTTTCTATATAATGAAGTAAATTCATGTTTTGTGTCTGTATATATATAAATATTGCAATCGGATTCTAGATTTTCAAAATCAATAATCTGAACAAATTCTCCTTGTAATATCATTTCCCCAATGTCATTATCAATTTCTGTTTTCTTCTTATTTTAATCAAATTTCTTTGGGCATCTATTTGCATAATGTCCAATCTCATGACTGTAGTAACATTTACAATCTTATAGATTTTTATTATCTCTTCTTTTCCTAAAATATGCAGGCTTTTTAGGCTTGTAATATCCTTTGTTTCTATAATATCTAACCTTTCTTCTTTTAAAATATCTCTTCTTATATCTCTTTTTAATCCTACCATAAAAATATGGTGAATCACATCATATCATTATAGGCATCTTTTCATTATCATAGCATAAAAATACTCTTTTCTTTAATCCATTTGTCATTTTAGCTAATATTGCATCTCCACACCATTTACTTAATTTATCTTTTAAATGGGTTATCCTTTTTCCTAAAGCAATTCTTGGGTTATAGGTTTCTATCCATTATTTACCTATATTTTTTACTAAGATTCCTACTTAATTTCTTTCATCTATTTTATAAAGTAGTCTTTTTTACTAAACACATAAATTTGAATTTTTTTTAATTTAAAATTTCCAGATATATTTATAACTTTTTTGTATATAAATAATATGTTATGCTCATGTGCTAATTTGCACCCACTTGTTACGTTTTCAGCGGATTTCTTTCTTTTTTTCCGCCATCACAAATAATAATCTAAGTGATGGGGTTGCAAAACGAACTCCGAGTCACCCCACAGATCTTGATGACTTCAGCGGTCAGCAACCTAAGAACATGAAGAGAATACGGTCACCGGAGGGGCTGTCACCAGGGGAAGAGCTCCAATGCCTAAGTCAGTATTCAAAGGGTAATCCGGTTTAAGAACTATTCTCAGGGAGACTATTTTGTTGTGTGTTGCTTAGAATTGCTTAGTTCATCCGTAGACTAATTGTGTATTTTGATTAAGTAAAGGAGAAAGCCCTTTACTTCCCAGATTGGGGCTTTGCATTACGTAACAGTAGGCAATCAGGATAATTGTGGGATTCCTTCAAATCCCGCTTGTTGCACCCAGAATCGTGGAGTTTTGCTTGGACGAGATATCTTGCCATTCACCTCTCTATTAAGAGCTATGAGCTCGCTAACCGACCATCAGACCAACTTTTGCGACCTTAATATGGATGCTGAGAGTCTCGAACATTACTTCTGATGAGGTCACACCGAGTGATCCTTGGCTCATGGGAGTTGTTAGGAATCGTGCACCGTCGGTCATGGCATGGAAGATATATAAGTCGGATTGGAGCTTACCAGGTCGGAGGTCGGGGTCTGGTAAGACCTTTGCTCGAGCTCATTTAGGTGGTTGGTGGTAGCCGGTCACTGCCCACATGTCCTTGTTGTTTCTATGATTGTGGCTTTCAGGTAACAAGGGAATTGGACCTTAGGCCCATTCGGGTTGACTTTTGTCCGGGTCCTACCCGTTTGGGTTGACTTGTCCGAGTCATACCCGTTTCACCCATTATTACTCCCCTTTAGGCCCAGCGAGCTCAGAGATCGCCATTCCTAAATTAGCATCTTTAAGTTGTAGCTGCTAGCGGGTTTGCCGATTCCTTATAACGGTTAGCTTTGGGGGTACCTTGCTATTCGCATCTCTAGTAGAGAGCTGCAAGTTGGTTGATAATCATTCGGCTTCAAGCAGAGTTGTGCACACCTAGTCACGGCATGGAAGGTACATCAGCAAGATTGGGACTCACCAAGTCGTAGGTCGTGGTCTAGTAAGGCCTCTGTTGTGCTCATTTGGAGGTCGGTGACCTGGGAGGTCGGTGGTAGGAGGTCCCTACCCACTCATACCTCGGGACTTGCTAGTTTGACTTTCAAGCATTAGAAGTCACCATCTCTAAGTCGCAAGTCTTACCTTCAGGTTTTAAGAATCACCATCTCTTGCTCAAGGGCCTAACCTTCAGGTATTAGGGAATACCATCTCTAGGTCCTAGGCCTAACTTTCAGGAATTAAGGGTTACCATCTCCAAGTCGGGGGTCTAACTTTTAGGTATAAAGATCTACCATCTCTAAGTCGTGTCCCTTGAAAGGTCAAGCTGTTTTCTTGCAACTGCTCGTGAGGCTAACCTTTAGGTATTAAGAGTTATCATCTTTAGGTCACTGCTCCTGAAAGGTCATACAGTTTTCTTGCAATGGCCATTTCAGGAAGAAGATATGTCTCCTTAATTTTTGAAAACTGATCCCCGGTCTAAAATTGGAAAGTTGCTTTGTTTTAGTTTTAGCAATAACCGACCCGCTCCAGGCTTGAAAGGTCTCTCCGTTTCAGCTTTTCAAAAGGAACTGAAGCTTTCTTTGTTCTGGAAGGCCTCATAGCTTAAACTTTGGTCAGAAATGGACCTTTTCCTGGCTCATGGATTTCTACCCAGCATCTCAATAGGTTCCTTATATCATCTAAATTACAAGCCTTTTGGAAATTTTGAATTTTTCTAGAAACTTCTCCATATTCTTGCATTAATTTTCTCTGCTTTTGCTCACTCTGATTCTTTGTTCAAGTAGCTTTTTCAGAGATGTCAGTTATTTTGGATGCTACGTCTCCCTCCCTTGCGGACTTAGATAATGGAAATTTTTATTCCTGCCCCCTCTTGCCCCAGGCTTTTCCTGTGCCAAGTCTGCCCTATGACCTATCTGTGCTTGGGACCGGATCACTGTCTTCCTCAATGATTCCTGCCAATATCCTTGAGATTCGTAGGGAGATGGAACTGGAGATCAACGATATTGCTGTCGCTGTTGGGGACGAATGTCCTTATGGTAAACGTGAGGGGCAAAATTCTTTTCCCTTTTCTTCATTCTCTGTTTTTTTATGTCATTTTCTTCTGGGAAGTGCCCTTTAGCCCAACTCGTCCCAAACTCTCTTCTGATGGTAATTGCTTTTATAGCGACCTGTCATCTCTACAAAGATCCTGTCTCCCTGGAGCTCTTCAAGTGTTTTTTTAAGCTAAAAACCCCCTCAACCTCTAGCTCCTCTAATTGTACCTTAGGTTTGTCCCTTGGTGCAGATTAGTGGGTCCCTAGTAGTGGAATGGAAATCACCCTTCTTTTTCGCTTGCCTTCCAAACAATCCAGTGCAAAGATACCCGAGCTGGAACTTGAACCAATCTTTCTTCCATGAGCTTCCCAATCTGACCCATGATCTGAGGCAGCATAGGGACTTCTTGATGGGGTTGGTTAATTCTAGTAGGGCTAAGGTTGGATGCACCTCCCCAGTCTAGCCAAAGTCTTTTCTTAATGTTGCTGGTCTAGGTAGAGGGGTACTGCACAACCTCCCCTAGGTCAGGACAAGCTTGAGGATAACTAATTCCAGTATGGAGTTCCCCTGGTTTTGATTACTTCCTTTTCTAACTTTGGTGCTAACTATGTCTTCCTTTTGTTTTGACAGTGATGAGGAATGCATATTGGCTCTACAAGTCTAGCCCTGCCTTTCGCTTTTGTTGGCGGAGTTGAGAGGACCATGGCAGTGGATGAGGACCTTGCTAGCGTTTCTTCTTCTGTTGCATCTGCTCCAACACCAGCAATTGGAATCTGTGTTGAAATTTCTGTCCCTTCAAGTTCGGGAAGGTAGGCAGTTGCCCATAGGACTTGGGCTGCTTCTCGACTGAGGGCTGAGAAGAATGAGATGCTTAGAAGTCCTTCATCAGTCCCACAAGTGGAGATTTCAAGCTCATCCTCCTACTAATCTTCCTTGCCAGCAAGAAGAATTTGTAATAAAAATAGGGCCCCTTTCAATTTTTGTATTTCTGTATGTACTGAATATTTGTAGAGTTCTGTTTGTGGCCTCTGGGTTTTATAATAGCTTTATTTTCTATCAATGCCTTGCATTTACATTTGCAGTTTGTGCTTGCATAATGCATTAAACTATTTTCAACACTAAGGCAATCGACATAGAAATAATATCCACATAAGCTTAAAACACTTAGCTTTAATTTGTGATTTGTTCAAACTAGATTGTTGAGGTCAGCACGATGCTAGGTGGGCTAATTTTGACCAGCTTCCCGAGCTCAATTGATAGATTAGTGAGGTTTGCAATGTCTGAGATGACTTTTAGGCGTAGAACTTCTATAAGTGGCAAGCATTCCAAGGTCTTAGGAGTTGTCTTCCTTCGAGATCAACGAGCTTGTAGCTCTCTCCTTTATGAACTTTTTGGATTATATAAGGTCCTTCCCAGCTTTCTTGCAGCTTGCCCAATTGCTCTTGTTTGCTAATATATAAGGACCATTTCTCCAATTGTGAAATGTCTTTCTTTCACTCTTTTGTTGAAAAAATTTGATACTTGCCTTTTGTAGACTCTATCTGCCTCCAGTGCTT
The DNA here is from genome assembly GCA_028571225.1 of Parsonsia alboflavescens. Lineage (NCBI taxonomy): Eukaryota > Viridiplantae > Streptophyta > Magnoliopsida > Gentianales > Apocynaceae > Parsonsia > Parsonsia alboflavescens. The sequence continues at coordinate 31,585 of JAOXNR010006954.1, forward strand.
TGTTTCTGACCTCTTTGAGGAGGTCGATGTTTGCCCTTCTCTCCCACTCGTTTAAGATTGAATTGTACTCAGTCAGTCTTAAAGACGTCATTCCAACCTCAACTGGCATGACTACCTCTGCCCCAAAGCATAGGTTGAATGGTGTTTCTCCAGTAGCCTTTCTAGGTGTGGTTTTGTATGCCCATAGTATACTTGGGATCTCATCTAGCTCGGTGAGCCTTTCCTTAAGTCCTTCCAGGATGGTCTTGTTTGTGACCCCTGCTAATCCATCAGCTTGGGGATAAGCTACAAAAGTCAACCTCTACTCAATATTGAGGTTTTCGCAGAAGGTCTTCAGTGGGTCACCAACAAATTGCCACCCATTATCTGGGATGATGGCTTGAGGAATGCCAAACTTGCATACAATGTTCCTCCATACGAAAGATTGAATCTTTGGAGATGAAATTACTGCCATTAGGTCTACTTCAACCCATTTGGTGAAGTACTCCACGGCCATAATTAGGAACTTTACACCCCCCACTCTTTTCGGGAAGGGTCCTAGGATGTCGATGCCCCATATATCAAAAGGTACTAATGCATTAATTGATTGGTACCTTGTGGGTGGTAGGTGTGACTTGTTCCCGTGCAACTGGCAGCTTGTGCACCTCTGTATGGTTTTCTCAATGTCTATGACCATTGAGGGCCAATAATATCCTGTCCTCAGGATTTTCTTGGCGAGAGTCTTTCCTCCTATGTGTGATCCACATATTCCTCTATGTACCTCTTCAATGACATATTGTCCTTCTCCTTGACTCAAGCATTTGAGCTATGGCCATGTGTATGACCTTCTGTATACCTTGTCATCTCCTATTAGGATGTAGCGAGGCTCTTATTCTCGCACTTGGCAAGCTTCTTTTTGGTCTTGCGAGAGGTTGCCATGGCGAGCTTCTTCAATGACATATCCCATCTGTAGATGGGATATATCTAGTTTACCTGATCCTCTATAACCAAACTCTCCTCTTGAATTATGTTGGGAGAGTGTATTTGTTCCATGAGCAACTCGGCATTTGTTCCAATTACCTCTCGGTATACTTTGGATAGTGTGTCTTCTTTTGAATTTTGTTCCATGTTAATTTGCTCGATGAGTAAGTAGTCACCTGCACTATTCCAGCACCTGAATTTTCTTTCTCCATGGACCCATTTGTATACATGGTCCAAATATTGTCTTCACAAGTGCTGGTGAGCTCCAGTGGAGCTCTAGTGCATTCTTCTATGAAGTCTGAGAGAGCATGAGCTTTGATGGCTTTCCTTGGCACAAATTCGATTTGATATCCCGAGAGCTCAAGAGACCACTTCATTGTTCTGCCCAATAGTTCAGGCTTTGCCAGAGCTTGTTTTAGTGGTAAATTAGTTAGAACTCTTATCGGGTAAGCTTCAAAATATGGCTTTAACTTCCTTACAGTGATAATAATGAGGTACAAGAACTTCTCGAGGTCTGAATGTCTAGTCTCTGGACTCAGAGCAATCAACTAACATAGTAAACAGGGAATTGCAGACTTGACTACTAATAGCACTGAGCTGACTGCCTTTTTCGTTGCAGTTAAGTACATGCAGATTTATTTCCCTGACCTTGGAGATGCGAGTTGAGGACGTTTTCCCAAGAAGTCCTTCATCTTAATGAATGCTGTTTGGCAGTCCTCGGTTCACTGGAAGTCCTTTGGCTTCTTTATGGCGTCATAAAATTTTTCCCCTTTGTCCACCATTTTGCTGATGAAGTGTCTCAATGCTGCCATCTTCCCCCGCTAGACCTCCTTGAGGTTTTAGGTAGCTCCATATCCAACAAGGCTTTGATCTTGTCTAGTTTGGCATCAATGCCTCTTTTCGAGATCATGAAGCTAAGGAATTTGCGTGCCGAGACTCCGAATGTGCATTTCTTCGGATTGAGCTTCATGTGGGCACCTTTCAGGGTCTGGAAAGGTTCCCTGATGTCCTCATTAAAGTCTTTTGAGGTCCTGGTGATGTCCTCCTTAAAGTCTTTTGAAGGTTTTAGAGGCCTTATGTCATCCCCGAGTTTTATCTATTAAGAAAGATGTTGCAGGTTTTAGACAAGGTCCTGATGAAAAGTTTCATGAGTACTGGTTCAGGTTTAAAAAGTTATTAACTATCTTGCCTGACAATCAGATCTCAGAAGCCGATTTAATGCAGCATTTTTATGAAGGACTCAATGATGTGGATAGGGTGATGATAGACGCAGCAAGCCAAGGATCACTCTTAGAAAAACCGTCCAATAGATGCTTGGCAGTTGTTTGACAAACTTACATCTTCCGTTCGAACAACGGGAATAAGGGACAATATTCTAAGGAAGGATAGTGAAGTCAACACTACTGATGCAAAACTGGATAAGATCATTGATTTATTTAAAAAGTTCTTAATTATGAACACTGGCACTCGTGCACAAGTGAAATCTTGCAATATTTGTTGTAGTTATGAACATATTACTGATCTCTGTCCTTTTAATGTAGAGGATGCTAGTGTTAATGCTGTAGGAAATTTCTCTGGCCTTCAAAGGAAATACAATCCCTATTCAAATACCTACAATGAAGGCTGGAGAGATCATCCAAACTTCCGATGGAATCAAGGAGGAACTTCATCTCAAAACCAAAATCAACCTCAAAGAAATCCTCCCGGTTTTTACCAAGTCAACCC